>CABFOW010003235.1:0-31867 GCA_902141385.1 Timema californicum
ATCTTAAAGTAGAATAGTTACTAAACTCGTGTTTGTTATTATAGGCCTAGTTAAGAGAATGTTTATTTATTACACACAACAAAACTGTTTACATAATCAAGCATCTTTCTTGATTTTAAAATTGTTCTCAATTGCAGTAGTGGAAATATCTATGTCAACCTTGATCATTGATGTTAACCTATAAATAGAGACATGCAAAAGGTGATGGGGGTTTTTTGGTGAAAATTGGTGTTATTTTCTCAAAAAGCAATGAAATTAAATGCTGAAAGTGATGTTGTTATTTACATAAATACAAGTTGAATTAGTATCTATTAAAAAACTAGGATAAAACTGTCTATTTTTTGTTCCTATTGGGTATTTAACTATTTGTTAACATATTCGAAGCAAAATCAAAAGTAAATATGCACAAAATATTTTACGCATAGTACTGTCAAACTCTAAATATATTTCAACATCATTAACTTCAAGTTTTACAAATAGCAATATCAAACTATTTAATTATCAATTTATGTTTAGACCAAACAATAACAACACCGAAACATGTCGTAGAAGACTAAAATACTATCAAATAAGGATAAGGGAATAAAAATAAAGAAGATATAATTTTGCCAAACATGACCTCCTATAGCAAGGTCAATATATATTAATGTCCTGTCCTTGCTTGAACCTAGCATGAAATCTTTTAAAGGCTGAATACAAATAATCAATCTATTGAAATTTAAGCATCATACTGTGTAAAAGTAGAAATTATGATTTTTAATGTTGATTTTAAAACAAATTAAAGGATTTTAGAAAAATGCTTACATATAGGTGAAAATAAATACTTAAATGTCCTGTGATCCATTTGATACCTTTAAAATTTACAAAAACAGATCCTATTGTTATAAACAGCAGCCAGTGTTAATATGTTGAAAATTATATTTCATGACATAGTATTTGTCAGATTACAAAGAAATTGTGTTTATTTAGAGAAAAAAAACTTAAACTTGTGTTATTCGCAGGAAAAAATTAAAATTCACTTTAAAGTTTGTGTTATTGAAAATGCGAATTTTGAATGTCCCTACTTATGAATTCAATGTTGTTTGTTATATTTAATTGTGATTGTGAAATTTTGAGTTTTTATTTGTATACTCCTCTTGTTCAGAGGATGAATAATCTCATGGAGATATTTAATGAGAATCTACTACACTCTTAAATTAGCAATTTAACCTTGAAGACCATTCTTAAAGTGATTTGATTAGGTATTTGTAGAATAAAAGCGACTAAAGTTTAGGGTACCCGACTACTTATGAAAGATAAGGTTAATTAACATAACTAGATTAATAATATTGTTGATGAATATTAAATACAAACTTATTGATAGATGGCCCTTAATTGTAACTTTTTAATATGAATTTTTTTCCCTAAAAAACAGAAAATAATTGTTCTCACCTGAGTTTTGGGGTCATCTAATATACCGAATTATCTTTCCGAAGTTTGATAGACCGCCATGGCCTAGTTCCAAGCCTTAATAAATACACCCTGAGAAAGTTTGTTTGATTGTGTCATAACATTTAATTTAAATTATGAATAGCCAGAAGGGGTGTGTTAGACCATGGCCCATAAAATTGAATGCAACTGATGAAAGTTTGGGAAATACTATCTCAATCCTTTTTCCTATTTTTTCTTTTCCTACTAAACCTGGGACCACCCATTATTTTTCCAATGTAATGTATGTATGAAATAAAGTACATTGAGCAAACATAATTGGTGATGAATAAAATGATAGAATATTAGGAAAATGGTAGAGCACATATAAAAGTAAAAGTAAAAACAATAACACCAGTGCTAGTGTTTTTACTTTTATTTTGGCTCTACCATTTTCATAATATTCTATCATTTTAGTTATTTCCAATGTAATGTATTAAGTAATACAGCCTTTGTTTTATTAATTGCTAGGAAGCAGAGCATAGCTTTATCAGAACAGAATGACCAAGTGGGATCTCACAGCTACGACTTACTTCAAATACAGATCTGGTCATTACTTCCAAAGTTTAGCACCAACCCCACAGATGTTAAGGATAACTTCAAGGTACGAAACTCAGCTTAGTTACCTAACTAAGGAATAAAAGTAAAAACACTAACACATTTACACGCACTTCAATATTTTGATGCTATTATACCATCGAAATATTGAAGTGTGTATAAATATGTGTTTGTGTTTTTACTTTTATTTGTGATCTTCCATTTTCCTAATATTTTATCATTTTATTTATTACCAATTGTTTTTTCTCAATGCACTTTATTTAATTTACACTAAGAATTTTTTTTTACATTAGCAATCCTGTAAACAGTCTTTTTAAAGTTGGTTATATTTTGTAAATTAGGTGAAAGCAAAAGAAACTGATCAACACAACAAAGGTGTTGTTTCTACTCTAGAATAAAATACCTAATAGAAATGTTTTAAAAATAGGTTGATCTTATATTAAGAATTTGATTCTTTCAGTTAAAAGTTGTTCTTACACTTCCGTAAACTAATCTCGTTCTATAATTTTTTGTAATCGACCTATCTCTATAGTCAAATCCTAGTGACTTTAAAATTAAAATAATTATCATAGGATTGTATTTGAATTGACATAATTATAACTGCAGAAAGGTTAAAAAGGGTGATTAAAGTTGCAGGATAACCTGGTTCAATTCCAGACAGCGCCAAAAATATTTTACCTGTAGTATTTGTTTATTTTTTATTTTTAAAGTTGATGATGATAATGAATATTTGTTTATTTCCTTAAATAAATATATTTTATATTCTATCCAATTTTCATTTCCTGTGTTTTTCCTTTATGTTATTCGTTCATTTTACATTTCCCTAACTCAGTGTCTCATTGTTCTTTACCATTTCCCTCTTTCTCCCTTTTGTATTGTTTGGTTTCATCTTTTTGGAAGTTGCATTACATACTTTACATTCCATCCTGATCAGTTCCGATAGAATGAAACCTATTTTGTCAGATTGGGGGTTAACAATTGATTTTCTTCAAGAAGCAGACATTACCTCTTTTGTCCAGTGGCAATAATGTAAAGTGTGAACTGTGTTCTTCTTTTCTTTATAAAAGCCATATTGTGTTAGTCCCCGTTTATATGTTTCTATCCTCCTTTGCTGTACCTTCTTCCAATTATAACTACCCAGCTATTAAAATCCTTGCACACTGGTTGGGCTTTTATGGTTTAATATTAGGAAGATAGTTAGTTTAAAAGCTTTGATATAAGGCGACTCTGTTTTCAAAAAGTGCACATTAAATTACTTTTATTATTAATAACACATTTTATTATTTAGAGTATTGCCAAAGCACTTGGGACAGCCATAGCTGAGCGAAAGGATCTTCGAGTTGTGGTGATGTCATCTCTGCGAAAATTAATTGCTTGGTGCCAAGCAAACAAAGATGAGGGTGGTTTGAGTGAGCTGGTGAGGTTCTCCAAGAATTATGTGCCGATTTTGTTCAACGTGTATACAACCAAGCCAATAGGCTCTGATGAGGAAGGGCAAAGACTGGCTGCATTTGAAACGGTCAAGGTAAATTTTATATATAAGGAAATAATGGGGCTGGGCCACAGATATGTATACACCTGATCCTCAGCCTTATGGGAGTTTTGTTGCGCTCCTTGAGCCAGGTTGAATTACTCAACACTGGGGTTCACTAGTGTCAATGCTCAGTGATAAAAGCACTTTCAAATGTGCATTTGTTAAAATACTTACTTTTAACATGTTCATCATAAAGGGACCATTGTAATCGTGATGGGCAGTCTGCGTAAGCCCTTTGTGAGATAGGATTATATGAAGAGTGGATTGGGTTGTTACCAGAACCTAGCTTTGTGAAATCCAGCTGTTTAACTGAAGGATATTTATGTCTTTTCTCTAGCGAAACCATGTTCAGAATGAGCTTCTTTATTTAATGCTCCTTAATGGCAAGCGATATTTGTTTTGAAGGACTACTCACAGTCTCCCACAAAGTGCAGCCACTTAAACTCGGAGGCTATGGGCTGGGCTGATATAGATTATGGCACAATCACTAAGTTGAAGATTGGCATTTTACTCAACATTCTTAAAACTTATCTTTTGCTAATGGGTGCCATGTGCTACAGGTGACTCATCATTGTTTAGCTCTTAGCAGACAGCCTTGTCCTTTGTTCTGTTGCAAGGAACTAACTATAAACGGTTACTTCTTTCATTAATAACAAAGGGATGAGGAGAAGTGGGGGGAGGAGAGGATTCTAAGAAGCCAAAGCTGGGAAAGAGTTAAGGTAAGTTAAAATTAGGGAAGAGTTAAGGGAAGCTAAAACTGAGGAATATTCAAGGGAAGCCATAACTGAGGAATATTCAAGGTAAGCCATAACGGGAAGATTCAAGAGAAGTTAAAACTATCAGAAACTCAATTATGAGAAAAGTGGAGTCATTTTGACCAAAAATATCTTTAAATTGTGGTAGTACCACAGATAAAGTGAATTATATTTAAATCCACTATAGTTTTCATTTAAACTTGCTAAGCATGTGCGGACTTCAAAATCTAAAATTCAAATTTAACAGATTTGGATTTGATTCAAAGTTTTGAATCTTAATATTTAAAGATTTTAATACTATTCAAAATTTTGAATCTAAATAAATCTTAGATTTGGATTTTATGGGTTTATTACAAAACTTGAATCTATAATTTATATTTACATAAATTAATATAATCAGACCAGAAACCATTTGCATAGTAGAGTGACGAGACAAATTAATTTGAGTTCCAGGACATAACCCACATTTCACAAATGAAAATTTTTTCAGACATACTGGGAATTGAACCCAGGACCCTTAGCTTAGGAGACATGCTACCAAATGAGCTAAGGTGTCATTGGTAAGTTAAATGTAATGGTAGATTTTTAAAATATGTTTGAATAGGGTCAGAAAAGGGACACAAACTCTTACTCAGTTGCAATTATAGGCTCAAACTATAAATCTTAAGTTCTGTAATATTGTAAAAAAATAAAACGCTAACAAATATGTTGTACATTTAATAATCTTATATTGATTTATTTCTTAAATTATAATTTTAAAAAACTAGATCATGATTTGTCAAATAAGTTTTGAGAAAGGTTTTTGAAGTATTTAAATTAAAAAAAAATCAGTCTTAATGCAACTATTATAATTGTGTATTTTTAATCAAGCATTTTTTTGTTTCAAATATATAGATACATTTTTTAAATATACTTTAAGATTGATTGAAACAATTCTTAAATTAAACACTTATGGTATGAAATTTAATAACTAATTACAAAGTAAAAACCAGTAAAGGCCATATTGTGTTTGTCTCCCTTTTATATGTTTCTATCCACCTTTCCTATACTTTCTTCCAAATATAATATAAAGTAAAAACCAAGATATTGAAACTAGAATCAATAAAAGTAATACACAGTCTTGTCAATAAGAATAACAAAAACATTTTTCAACAAAGACTGCTTAACTCTAAAGTCTAAGTTACTAAAACTTTCACAAAAAGCATTGTTTGACTCCAAAAATAGTTGGTTATCCAACCCAACTGTTGTTATCTGGGGTACAAAAGGAAATGGATGCCATTTCTAATAATAACATTTACATAATACATGTGTCTTCATGCAAATAATTGTGGTGAAGTTTTATTTAGGGCATAATTTGATATTTAAAATCCACATTTATCATTATTTTGCACTAAAAATGTGTTTTCCTGCCTTAAATTATTTCAAGGATAAATATTTCCTTCAATTATATGCTGTGTGCTTAAGTTATTTAATTGTGTTAAGTTGTTTTGTAAGGTGGTTATAAGATAAAAGATATAGCCATTTACTTAACAGATGACAAAGTTAATTTAAGTTTTATAAATTAATAATATATTAGTGAAAAGAAATACAAATGGGACAATGGTAAACAGTCCTTAATTGTAACTCTTTTTATATTTTCCCCTGAAAAATCTCAGGAAATACTTTTTCCAACCCGAGATTTGGGAACAACCAGTTTCCTGAATTTTTTTTCCAAAGTTCAGGACCCTCAATAGCCCTAATTTAAAGTTGATTTACTGATTCTTACTATGATAAATATAAATAATGACATTCAAGCAATCGTCTATTGTTTGAAACTAATAATAAAGTATCTTCTTTCTTTGATAGTGTTCTAATGTTCATAACTTCTGAACAGTTTGATATAAGATTATTTAGAAAAATATGTTTTGACCTTTTTTAAAAAATGTTTCACTAGTTTGAATGAAAAACATAATCCAAACAATAGCAACATTGATGATGGACTGTTCCCAGGTTTACCTAAATATTTCAAGTCCTGAGTTGTGTGCTGAACTATTTGACAAGGCTTTTGAGAAACTTAGTCAGGATGAATCTGATGCTTTTGTGAAAGAGAGTGTGTTTGATCTACTGCGTGCATTGTTGCCACATCAGAACCAAGAAAGACTGACACAGTTGTTTACCAGATCTATAAAGAGTGTGGCTAACGCTACAAACAATAAAGAACAGAAGAAAGCGTATAGGTAAGTATTAGGGAATATTTATTTGTGATAAGGGGTTTCTAAACTATTTTTCATTTGTTTTTGATTAATTACAACTTTGCTCAAGCTTTAATAAGTATTCTATTTATATTTCCTTTTCATAATATTATTTTTCTGTTGTGGAGCTCACTTTGTTGATCTATGGGATTTTTAAATTCTTATATTTTATTCAAAATAAACTGTATAAAATAAAGCTCCCTGAGCAAAGACAATTTGTAATAAATAAAATTATAGAATAGTAGGAAAATAATAGAGCACAAATAAAAGTAAAAACACTAACACTTGTAAGACACTACTACTTAACTACCAATACTTTCTGAGGAAGATCCTATAATAGGATCAAAATATTGAAATGTGTGTAAATATGTGTTCAGTAATTATTATTTCATTTTATTTCAGTTCTCACAAAACTAATAGCCATACATTTGCTTATTACAATATAATTTCTGAACTTCTGTAACTTGTCTCAACCCTTCAGCTCTCTTTAAGTCAAGACCCAATCTGACAAAACAATATGAGAGACTATATTTTAATTCCTCAGTACTAACAGATGTATGTGGTGTGTTTGTTTGCAGACTATTGGAGGAGCTCTGTAGCAACGAGTCCAAACAATGCAGAAGTTTTGTCGATAAAAATCTGCCAAAGATTTGTCATGTCCTATTACAATCTCTCTCCAAGTCTGCAGTCCCCAGCAAAGGGGTGAGTGAGTGAGGGAGTGAGTTTAGAACAGTATTTCACATTTATATTGTTCATCAAAACTGGGTGTGTGAAAGATAACATGAATTTAAACAAAAATAAGAATATTAAAATCTATATTTCTGAGAAAAAATAATTTTTTTTTCCGTTATTTATTAGGTCACGTGAAAAACAAATTCTTTCCACATACGCAATTTAGTGATCCAAAAGAACCTTTTAATTCAATACACAACTTTCGATTTAACTCTATGCACATAATGATATTATATTGTTTAGCTTTCTCTCAATCAGCATTCCAAGGCGAGGGAATGTCTTAAAAAAATATTTATGGAAGGAGTGGGGCCGATAGTGGTAGAGGTATTAAAGGAAGACGTTGCTTTGCATGGACAAAAGAGATGGAAACAACTTCTATAATAAAAAGTAATACCCATCCTCACCTGGGCCATATTTTTTATTAATTGTCTCTTAGTATGAGCAAGTTTATTCAAATATGTTGTTTTGTAACGTCCCTATCCTACTTCTGACAAAACTGTAAGGTCACAGGTTTTATCTGGGTGCCTCTAATTATCTTTTCAAAGTTTAGCTTGAAATTGATAAACCTTAGTATTGATCATAGTTCATATAAACTTAGAAAGTGATCTCTCTTAATCTAATGTCCAACATAACATATTTCATTGTTTGGTTTTCTACAATGAAAGTTTTGAATTTCATTGATAATATTTTTCACATAAATTTATTTTAAAAGTTTGCCAATCATATTTAAATTATGAAGCCCCAAGAGTCTAGGTAAAACCAAACTACAGCAAGATTTTACTATTAGAATCCGAAAATGTGCGTAGTCAAATAATCATCACATCCCTAATATATGGTTAAATTATTCACATTGTTGACTTTTAAGATTTAAATTTTGAATTAAATCCCATTAAATCCTAATCTTAGATCTAATTGAATTTGAAATTTTGAATTAAATACAAATCCTAACATGATTCAAATTCAACACCTTAGCTGAGTCGGTAGCATGTCTCGCTGCTGAGCTAATGGTGGGGGTTTGATTCCCGGCATAGCCAAAAAATTTATTATCGGGAAATGTGGGTTTACCCTTTCACAGTGATGAATTAACAGCCGGGGACTGGATATTGTGCCTTTACCTAATCTTAAGTTAAATTATAAGGCATTAGGTGTGTGCGAGATCGACTTTTTTGATTTGAGACTAGATCGGCTATGAGACTCAAGCATCGAGACAAGATCGGGAACGGTAATTTTAGAATCCCTTACCTCAAGACGAGAAGGGGAAATAAAAATGTAAAACTAATTATTTCTAAATTTTCTTATGTTATGTACCTTAAAACACAGACGATATTTAATTTGTTAATTGAATTCATAGGTCCTACTAGATGAAATTTAAACATATATGTATAAAGTTGAGAATTTAAGCAATTTTTAATAATTTTGCCATAACATAGGCTAACTTAAATT
Source organism: Timema californicum (assembly GCA_902141385.1). Lineage (NCBI taxonomy): Eukaryota > Metazoa > Arthropoda > Insecta > Phasmatodea > Timematidae > Timema > Timema californicum. The sequence continues at coordinate 8,721 of CABFOW010003235.1, forward strand.
ATAAACATTTATGAAATACATATTAAATCTAAATTTACATCTATAATAGGTTGACATACATATTTATATTTAAATAATAAAGAAAACATGAAAATAAAGTTTAAAAGTAAATTAAACATGGAAAAAAACAATTCCCGAAATTTTCTGTATTACAGAATATGTTTCCCAACAATCGGGTCAGGAACAAGAAATATTTTTTCCCGCGGAGAACCGCACACTCCTATAAGGCATATGAAGCTACGACAGGCCTTTCAAGCCAGTTTTGAAAAATATATAGCTTTAATAAAACACTGACCCGGACCATAGGATAGGATGGAAACAGTAATGGATGTGAAGTAAACAAAATACAAATTCATATTTGAAATTTTAAAGCTTTGTACAGCCTAACTTGTTTTTCATAAAAAAAAAACTGGCACTAAAGCTTTCTTTTATAATATATGGCAAAGTTATGTCCTTCTCTTGCTGTATACCAGATGTTATTATTCACAGCCTCGTCTCCGGTGTCTGACTCACGTCGTGATGAAGTTAGAAAAATGCAATTCCAACATGCTTCAGCAAATCGTCCCAGAGGCCATACTTTGCTGCAAGGATATTAATGAAAGGTGTCGAACAGCCGCCTACAACCTGCTTACAGAGATTGGTAAAGCAATGCAGGTCAGTCTTGTGACAACTTGAATCTGATTGTGATTCTGAATCAAACCTTGTCTCAAAATAATGTAACAAATCTACATTTAACATAAAATTGTTGAACCTATATGTTTCTTATTATCGGTTACTATTGTCTTGCCTTGTTTAAAGTTGATGCTGCTTAAAATTCAAGAGCATTTTTATATCCTATTTCTCCATAGTGGAAAAATATATTTCAATTTCTTGTTTTATCTCTTTGTTTACTTTGGCTGCCCAACTAATGTGCAATGAGACAGAGTAATGAATTGTGGACTGTATTCCTCTTTTTATTGATAATGCTATGCTATATTTGAGTTAAATATGGTTGAAAAATTAGCCTGGTAGAATTGTAAAGGCCATATTGTGTTTGTCCCCCTTTTATATGTTTCTATCCACCTTTCCTGTACCTTCTTCCAAATATAATATAATTACCTCATAAAGCGAAAAGAGGTTTTCCTTATAGAGTTATATCCTGGTAGAATTCAGTAATTTACAAATCCGAATCTTTACCTTACCTTCAAATCTTGGAACCAAATTCAAATCTTAGAAAACATAGTAAACCTAAGAAGTTCACTCCATTATATAAATTTTTAAGTTTCTATAGAAAATTAATACTGAAATTATATGTTTAATATATTGTATTATGTGATAGGGGTGTGTGAAAGCCACTTTTTAAATGAGAAGTAAAGTCAAAGCGAAACTTGTGAAGAAAAGTCAAGTCGAAGCTACCTAGGATTTTTGTTGTTGTCACTTAAGGCTACTTTTAATTTTTAGATCAACAATTTGGCAAACTTTACATATGCATTCTTTCTATCTGCATTTCTCTGATAATACACTAAGTCCTGCAATAACGTTGGAACGTTGTTAATAATCTGTTACTCTTTTTTTATATAACATCTGCTATTGGGTACAACTTTGTTTTTCAGCTGAATATGCGCTAAGTGTTAACCGCCTGGTTCCCGTTTGCGTTACCTCCTCTCACACCCTCATGACATTCCTGACTTTGACGAGCATATGAAGATTGTTTTCCTCTCTCCCAATATGACAGCTCTAATCCAACCAATGGACCAAGGTGTAATTGCCACTTTCAAGCGGTACTACTTGGGGCGTACATTTGAGCAACTTGTCGCAGCTACTGATGGTGAAGATAAGACAGTATCAATGAGTACTGGCGGAGCTACAATCTCTTTAACGCCATCATCAGCATATCCATGGCTTGGCAAGAGGTTTCCCATACTTGCCTCAACGCAGTGTGGGGAAATTTATGGTCTGAATGTGTCACAGATTTTAAAGGTTTTGAAGAGATTGTGCCAAGTGCAAACACAAACCTCTTTAACATTGCTCATGAAGCAGGCTTCCAGAATCTGGAAATGGAGGACATAGAAGAGATGGTTGACGCTGAGATTGAGGAAATCAGTAACGAGGAGCTACAAGAGCTGGTCCAAAATCCAAACCCTGAATCTGACTGCGAAGAGGACAAGCCTTCACGCACATTTATTATAAAGAGAATGGCTACTGCATTTAACCGCATTCAAGAAGGACTTCAGATGTTGGTCGATGAAGACCCTGATGTAGAACGTAGTGCGAAAGTGCATAGAACTGTCTTGGAGGGCCTTACATGGTACCAGTAAGTTTACAAGGAAAATAAATGTGCCACTAGGCAACCAACTATCCACACACTCTTTCTACCAGTGGCCGCCATGGTGACACCTGAGGGCGATAAGATTATGAGTGGTGAGCCAGTCCCATCCACATCCCGAAATTAAATATATTTCTGTCCTAAGCTTTTTCCGCGATATGATATTACATGTATTTCTAAGTATTTTGGGGGGCTTTGAAACCTAATTCTTACACTTAACATTGATTCTTATGGGAAAACATAACTTGTATAAAGTTGTTTTCTATAGAGTTGCGTTTCTCAGGAACATAACACAATGTTTCAATAAGATTTACTGTAATTATAAATTAAATTAAATTTAGTTTTAGTTTTCCACTTTCTGTATCAACCATTTCAAATAATAAAGAAAACGCGAAGAAGATATGAAAAATGTCTCTGTCAAAATGCAATTGTAAATTTGTCACAGATAATTCCAAAAAGATATAATATTAAGGACTAAACAATAGACGCAAGCTAGAATGATAGCACAACTAGGAATATTAAGGAATAAACAATAAACTCAAGCTGGGTTGATAACACAACTAAAGTGCTTTCTCTGATTCACACCAGTGATCATGGTGTTATTTCTTTATAGGTATTTTTATTTTCTACAAAATTATGTTGGTGATAGTGAATATGATTTACTAACATTTATTTGCCCGCTTTTGATCCATGCTTACGTTATGGTAGTTAAACTACTAGTCGGTATTAAAATTCTGTTTAGTAATGTTTTTAAAACTACCAAATATTGACATATGTAATATTTAGTAAGATAAATTAAATCGTGTGATAATTTATTGAAGATTTATCCTTCCTTCAAAATTTTTTGAATATGCGAAGGCTATTGTAAATGTTGAAGTCAAAGCCGAAGGAGATTCGACCTTCGACTTTGACTTTCCAAAGCTTTGCACACCATTATTATGTGATTATTATAGCCATTATCAATTCATTTAAGTGGTAAATTAATGGACTTCGGTCTGGTTGTAAGGTTTGTCTTATGATCATATTGGGATAAACCGCCAATAGTAAATACTTATTACAAGCGCTTTGTGTTATACAAGTGACCACAACAATAGTAAATATACCTTTTGCTGACCAATAGATATTTGGATAGGTTATTAAACCTACTCATACTTGTGTCATTACTTCATTTTCTTATATATATTGTTTTAGCGTTGGTTAGATAAGCCTGCTGATGATATAATAAGAGACTACCTAGGTCTCATAATGGCTGGCTTGGCTGGAAGTCCTACCTTGGCTTCTGCGACTATCCTGGCATTGGCAAAAATTATTTACGAGTTCAGGGGTGAGTGCCTTTGGTTCTTAAATGTTATTTTATGGTTGACCTTAGTTAGCAAGCTATTTATACTAGTTAAATTAGTTTAACTATACATAAAGAATTGAGTATCCTCATCTATTATATTTAGTTTAAATATGTTTTTATAAATTTGTTTGAGGAGTTCTCTTATCGAAATGGTGTACTAGCTATCCAAATTTATGAACTATAGGCATCTCAATACTATCTTACTATTTTAAAAATACTGTTTTATTCATAATTTTTCGAATGTAATCAAACTTTTGCAAAAACGTCATGATTCCTGTTTTTTCAAATTCTGACTCTTCAAAATTGACTATTTCACTTTATTTAAATATATTTTACTGTAATATATTTGCAAAGAAATAAATGTAAGTGATAAAAAAAGAACCTAATAAAACTATTGTTAGTTTTATTTATGAAAGAATAATAAACAATTAAAGAACAAAGAGCAGATGCTCGCCACTCGAGATATAGACCGGAACTAACAAAGACGTTGCAACGTAAGACGCTTTGGTGACGTCATCAGAGGAGTGGCTTCATAAATCTTAAAGTAGAATAGTTACTGAACCCGTGTTTGCTGTTACAGGCCTAGTTAAGAGAATGTTCGTTTATTATACACAACAACTATGTTTGATTTTTACCAAATAATTTGAGCACAAAGGTCAAGTTGAGTACGTTACATTTACAATTCTCTAAAATTAAAGTGAAATGGCATACAACTAATAATGGTCACTAGGGGTGTGCAAAGTCAACTTTTTCAATTCAAGACCAAGTTGGATCGAGTAATATGAAATAATCCCAAAGTCTGATCAAAGCTCAGATATTTAAAAAAAGTTTAGTGTTGGAAAAAAAAAGTAGCATAACTATATCCTATCTCTGGTAAAAGTGTAACTAATTGACAGCTAGTAAATTCTACTAGATTAACTCTCATTCAGCGATTCATCAAAACATTATCTACAAGACTATAATATGTTGATTTGTTGTCACATTTGGCAGTACAAACGTCCACAACAAACACTTTGTTTTTAATTGTGTTTTTCTTTTAACTATTTCTACATCTTTGCTAGCTTTTAGTTACCATAACTTCTATAGCTAATTGACTAACTTTAAGTAATTTACAAAAGTCTATATTACAAACATCATTAACATATCCCATCATAAAATGAATCACAATATATAATTTAATATTTTAGGTTACACTCTGTAATTGTTTAATCTGGAATTTTACCTTTGAAATGAAGTTGAACCTGACAAATAATTTGAAGTGAAGTTGAAGTTTTTAAAGCTTCTCACGTCTCTTATGGTTGCTTATAAAAAAAAAAAGCTTAGTTAAAGTATTGTTATTTGGTTTTAATGCCAGAATTTTCATTTCCTGGGATTTTAAAGCTAAGAATTGATGTATCTAAAATTTTGATGGACTAAATACTAAATAGCCAAACTATTATAATTGATGATGATGGTCATAACCACATCTAACTAGCATATTCTTTAAATTGAAAAATGACACCTGGACATGGGAATCGTACCCTTAGTACACCATTGTGGCATTGAGAAGTTGTGTCGTGCCCAGGGTCGATCTTCACTCATATTTTAAGGCAGTGTTTGCGATGGATATGCGGAAATCGTCAGCCTCATAACTGAGAGATCAAATAAGATCACGAGCTAACAGATAACGCAGCCAACTTAAACTCTACAGGGTTTTATACTGTCAATAGTACAATGACAATTGTATGACTGCGCATATCATGATGGATTAAATAGCCAAGCAGAGCCACATCTAAATATCATATACTTTAAAATTAATAGTGACCCCTGGACTCCTGGCTAGCACAGTGGTTAGAGAGCATTGACTTACCAAGCCAAAGGTCCTGGGTTCGATTCCCTTGTCCAGGTGTCATTTTTCATTTTTCAGAATACTATATTTAGATGTGGCTATAGCCATAACTAACAAATATAATAGCTCGGCTATTTGACCCACCATATATGTACTCGTACATTTGTCATTGTACTATTGGTAACATAAAATCCTTGCGAGAAAAGATAGCTGCGTTATCTGATAGCTTGTGCTTTTAATTGATCACTCATATGTAGCAGACGATTTCTGCACGTCCATCACAGACTCCGCCTTAAAATATAAGTGAAGAATTACCCTGGGCACGGGGTGATTCCTGGATAGCTCAGTGGTAAGAGCAATGGCATACTAGGCCAAAGTTCTCGAGTTTGATGCCTGTGTCCAGGTTCAATTTTTAAATTTAAAGAATATAAAATTGTGATATTTAAATGGATTTTCAATTCTTTCAATTGAATTTGGCTTGAATTTGGCCTACTTATTTTACTGACCATTCTTTGAGGTGTGGAGCCACTGCATGTTAACACACTCAAATATGTTTTCACTTTTCAGATATGATACCTGAAGACATGCGGCTTTTGTTGTTGGACAATATAACTTTACTTATGACATCAGCTTCACGAGAGATTGTTGCTTCTACGCTCAGTTTTGTGAAAGTTTACATTACATCATTTCCAGTTTCGGTCGTTGCTCCATCTATCTCCACAATTGTATGTATGCTTTGCGAATATTTTTCAGTTAGCATTGTGTATTATCATTATTTTAGTATCCTTGTAGGTGACCTGGCGGTCTAGGGGTAAGGTGTCAGACTTCTTTGCTGGCGGCCGGGGTTCAATCCTCGGTCCCGGCAAAAATTTATCTGATTACCAAACCCTTCCTTCACCTCTGACAAGACATCTTGTGAATGTGAGGAATGCCAGGCCTCCACAGTTGTTCGGATTCCACGTTAAACTGTAGGTCCTTCATTTCATCTCACAATCACCCTACCATTACACATTAGCGTAAGTGCGTATAACCCGAACAGGTAGTAAGACTCGGTGCTAATAATAATCATAATAATAATAATAACAACAACAACAACAACAATAACAATAACATCCTTTAAAATATCTTAGTTATTAAAGGGTAGGCTTTGTAATGACACTGATTTAATTGATTTAGTTTATAAACTCAACTAGGAATGCAATTTCCTTGCACGTAATTCTTTTATAGATTTGTTTTAAATATACCCCTCTATATTACTTCATAGTAGCTACAGACACGGAAAACCTATAAAATAAAGGAAATTCTTTGATATCAGGGAAAACACGGAAATGTCGGGAAATTTAATCAAGAATAAGGAAAAGTAAGGCAATTTAAATACTTGACTGATTCTACACCTAAACATATAAACCAAAGTGACAGATTTTGTCTGTCAATGTTAACAAAATGTTAATATGTCAATCTTAACTTGAGATGGTTGTACAGGGTTTGTTTTATAACTAATTTACACAGCGTCACAAATAATACCTAATTTAATACTAGAAAATGAACAAGAACTTATTAGAATGTCCATGTTTGGTAGCTTAGGGTTTTTCAAAAATATGGGGTCGGTGTAATAAATGAACAAATTCCCATCCACCAAGAAAAATTGTATAAGTCGGGGAATTTTATGATAAAAGTTTTGTAGCCACCCTGTATTTTTATCCCTTGGGTGAAGATTCAAAAGATTTGTTTTGTTGAAAACCTGACTTTTATTTAGCTTTTATTTTGGATAGTAAATAGATTAAGGTTGTCATTTTAAGTTCAAAATCTTTACGAGCCTCTTAGCTAGTGACATAAACATATTTGAGGAGGAATCCCACAAGAATATTTAGTGCATGATAGAAACTTTGTAGGGTTTTGCGTAGGCCTGAAATGTACAAGCCCCTCTTGGTAAAAGGTAATTTAGCTTAGAAACTGTTGGATTTTAAGTTGTGCTCTACTCGATTTTCTGGAGTATAAAGCAGGGGACATGTGTGATCATGAGCTTACCCCTCGGTCTAGACATTTATTTGCCGTCCCTTTATGATATCCGTGCTCCATTTATATCACATGTGTAATTCTTGTTATGCACTGTGCAACTCCAGAATAAACCATTATTTATGAGACTAATTATTGTTCGTTTAGCGATAATTTTGAAGTGAAAAGTGTCGCGACTCTTAATCCAGCGTGTTTATAATAATACTCAATAGTTCAACTTTATATTTATCTGATGCCTATAGTTTGCTCCTGACACAAACGCGACTGTATTATACAAGTGTGATTAATTAGGAAAATGGCAAAGTGTCAGAAAATAAGGGCTTTTTACACAATAACATAAAATTCCAGCAAATACTTGCACACATAAATTAAACTAGTAATGCACCATGTCTTTTTTTTTAAATGATTTATTGAAGAATTTACTGTCCATACTAATTATGATTCTTAAAATTCAACTTGAATTCTAAATATTGATTCCCATTATAGGTATGTTTCTTAAATTAATAAGTTTTGATGTTATTTTAAATAGTTTATTATTTATGGCTATATTGGCTGTAAACATGAATTAGTTAGGGCCTAATTTGTTTGGTATTACATCTAAAAATGTATCTTTTAAACCAATAAAACATTTCATCTGTTTAAAAAAACATATATTGCTCTCAATATATTTTTCATTTGTTCATTGAAGCTACATAGGATCTAAATTATAAAATGAGTTAAGCCACATAGAAATTTTTACACCAAATTAATGTAAGGTTAAACAAAAAAAGAATAAAAAGGAATAAGTACTCCGGGTGAAGCTTCCTGTGATTGGTTGAAAACAAGTGTAAGTGTATTTCAGCATTACCCAGGTAAGTGTGATAGCTAAGTAATACACTTAGATTTACTTATATAAATCAAGTTTTAGAGATAAGTTAATCTACTTTTCTAGGTAAATTTAATAACTTAGACATGTTTTTATACCATTCAATGTGATAAAATTGGAATTAAATGCTCATATAGTCAATATTTTTTTGTATGAACTGTATAACTAATTTTCTTTTATTTAATAATATAAAGTAGGCTATTGAGAAATTGTATTGATATAATTGTTTTTTATTGAATATTATGGGATTGACATAAATTATATATTTAACATGTTCCAAAATGTGACTACCTTCATAAAACCAGATTCAAACCCACGATTGAGGTTCCATTACTATATCCAAATCAACTATTAATATATGGAACCCTTAATTATAATAATTAATGTTTATTTTCTGCAGGTTAAAAGTTTAGTGGGGATGACAGAAGATTGCAAGCGACATTTCCGAACAAAGACCAGAGATATTCTTGACAGATTAGTACGCAAGTTTGGTGCAGAAAACATTTCAGTTTTGGTGCCCACATCTGACATTGTGATGCACAAAAGACTTCGCAATCTTCGTAAGATTCACTCTAAAAAAATTAGAGATAAGGATCAGAAAAAGCAAGAGAATTCTGATGATGACATCGATGAACCATTTATAATCAATTCTTATTCAAAAACGTAAGAATTATAAGGCAGCTATTTTTAGAAATGGTTTGGGTCCTATTTTACTCAAATCTTTAAAATTGTACAGTTTAAACAAAATTTAAAAGTTAAACTTTATTTTTTCATGAACTTAGTATTGCAAATAAAAAATATATATACCAAAGTTTGATTGGTATTTAAGTAACAATAGAAGGACAAGGCCTACACATTTATCAAAAAGTTACAGGCCTCAGAGTTGATAACCAAAACATAACAAAACACATTACAGCGGGCATTAGATCCACTCTTAGACCTGCTATATCTACTTCCTTCCCCTATTCCTCTTTACATATGGTTGGCCACCATTACCACAAACTTTGCTCTTATTTATAGTGCCACCAGAGCTGCTTGAATGGGAGGAGGGGTCATCACTATCTTTTTCTTATAATAGCCACCTGTTGTATTATGTTGTACTCTCCTGATCGAAACCATTTTATTCTTATTGAGGAAGCTCACCAGCATATTGCCGAGTGACCTGAAGCAAAGCTTATCTGTACTTGTCGATGTTTCCCTGCACCACATGAGAGATTTTGAACATATCTTCTGCGCACTCATGTCTTGATTCCAATATGGTGCAGATAGCGTAAGTGTTCATGACTGAATGATTACTGAAACCCAGTGAGTCAGCAGTGGCATACATCCATTAATTCACTGTAACATTGTTAGTGTAGCTCCCACAATATTGAGCAAATGGACTGAAGAGACTAGGATATATTTGTATCTTGATTCACAGATAACTCACCTCTCAGTAGAAACGCCACTTTCACTTGTTCAGCCAGTAAATATCGAGTTGGACATAACATTGATGTGTTAGCAATACCATTTCGTGTCAGTAGCAGGTCCTTCAATAGGTATTCCTTGATGATAAACTTGTGATCAAGCAACTCAACATTTTTTCAGAGCCAGTTCTTTCCCTGTTTTTACAATGACAGCTTGTCATATCCCACATCTTTGACTTTATTAGCTTTTCTGCCTTTAAAGATGTCAGCAAAGTGCAGTAGTGCGAAGTTGTAAGTTGGACCATCTTTGACCTTGACTCCCCAATACAAAAAATCAGTTTTAAGAATTGGTGAACAAAATGTTCATCATCGGCTTACCATTGGGCTAAAATTGGCCGACTTATGATCCAGATTGATAGTTGGCATCGGCCAATTCCTACTTACTAAAATTATCTGATCACAGGCTAGAAACAATTGATGATAATGATGATGATGAATTATTTACAAAATTCTAACAGTATGAATATGATAATTTCTGGGTAAAATACCATATCTCTAAAATATCACCAGACTATGTAGAAGTTTTATTTTAAGCTACTTCCTCTTATGAAGGACCAAACAAAACTGATCTACTCAGTTGGTCCCCGAATGAACTCTTGGTCATGCACCAACTGGTCTGTAATATTGCAAGGCTCACAGTTCAAAAGTCATTATTTCAACTCTAGAAATGTCATCATACTATGTAGACATCCTTTGATTACCAATAATCTCTAGTTGCAGCTATGTGTAATTGACTTCGGTGGTCTTGGGGTAAAGTGCTCACCTAAGCACCCGATGATCATGGATTCAAACCCAACTGAGGTCGATGGATTTTTCTTGAGCGATAAAAATCTTTAGCACAACTTCCTTGGAAGGGGAAGTAAAGCTCTTGGTCCCATGTCGATTTTGGCATGTAAAAGAACTCTGAAAGATATGTGTAAATACCTTTCCTGAAAAAATTGGTAGGCCCATTCGCTCTCTTTCTCTCTCATGGAAATTCTTGTGTGGTGATGTATGTAATCAGTCAATTCAGAAAGTGCACGTTAAATACCTAAAATAAATCAAAAATATCCTGTTAAACATGTTTGTCTCCTTCTGACTCCCAACCAGTATAATTAAGATGATTATTTTTCTAATATTTAAAATACATATCTAATGTGTATTTTGTTCATTGTTTTAGTATTGACGAAATCTTAGCAGAGTCTGATGATTCTGATTTTGGGGATGATGAAATGTTAGGTAAGCCTGGCCCCAGTAAGAAAAAGAAAACTAAGCAAGTGAATGCTTGGATTCAGGAAGATGAAAACAATATCATGGACTTTACTGATGTTGCAGCATCAAGGAGAATTACAGGTACAAATTGTATTATTCTTTATATAGGCTTAGGCAATGAGAATGTTGAAATAAGATAAGTTTATATTATTACTTATTAAATCATAACATATCTGAAAAGGTAAAAATAGTTGCCAAATAACATTATTTGCAATACTCCATAATGAAATTATAATCCTTCACATAATTTAATTTATCTTGAATAGTTTTAGTTAAAAGAAATCACTTTTGTATATTAAATAAAGTACCATAAGCATTTTATAATATATTCTTAGATAAATATTATAGAATTTTAGAAATAAAGAACATTTAAAAGTAAAACCAAAACTCATATTTATAAACATGTCAATATCTCATTGCTACATGACATCTTCAGTATGTGGCTATGAAAACTAGTAGAATTTAGAAGTTAAAATACAGAATTAACTTCCTAAAATTTATCTTAAATATCTCAAGAAAATTATTAAAAATATCCATTCAGGTGTAGAAACTCTAAACCTAACTTAAGCCTTTTAACCAAACCCTAGTGATCATTGTGCTAATTCCTCTTTTGAGAAAATTACCCATGGTACAAGCCGGGATTCAAAGCCAGGACCCCTAAGGTTTGTAGCCAAGTACACTGACCACTACATCACAAGGCCAGTAGGGTAATAGAGATTATATAAATTTACTTTATTTTATTTTATTTATGTTAAACTAGCCTTATCTTCTCTTATAATAAGACAGTGTAGAAACACTACACAATAATGTAAAGTAAGTGATAGTGAAGGAAGCCAACTTGAAAGGATAGTTATGTTTGGTCTAGACTCTAGATATGATCAAACATACTTCTTTCTTAATTTCTTCTTACACATTTAACACTTCCTACATTTTCGCACTTCTACAGTTACACAGGATTTTAATTCTCTGAAATGCTATTTTTTTCCATTTAAAGAGGCACATACAAAACACATAAAACACAAAAGAAACTCATTTAAGGGATAATGGAGAGGTTGTGGTATTTTGATAATGTCACAATCACTCCACTCACCTTGAATTTCACTCCAACTTCTTCTCCAGAACTACCCGCAAACTCTACACTAAACACTTAACCACTAGTTAATTCACTCCCACAAGCATTTTCATTGTCATCAAAAATACTTTTACTTTTTATTTACATCTATTTATGATTTCCAGTCTGTGGCCTGTGTCACTTTTTTATTAAAGCCATATATTTTCCACTGTCGGCTGGCTAGGCCTGTCGTAGCTTCTTATGTCTTATAATCTGACTTAAGATTAGGACAGGCACAACATACAGTCCCCAGCCGTTAATTTATCATTGTGATTATTTTTTTAATGGCTATGCTGGGAATCGATCCTGGGACCCTTAACTCAGAGGCAGACATGCTACCGACTGAGCTAAGGTGTCAGATTCATTAAAAATATTATGATTACATTTACTTCCCTAATCAAGGAGAAGTAATTGTAATATCACTATTGTTAACCTCCTTAAATTATTCTATTTAACATATATTTTAATGTGTAACCCAAACGTGCATTAAAACATGGGAAGTTAAAACAAATTTAAAAAAATCTATTTTAATAATAATTTATTTTAGTTTCATATTAAACTAAATTTTATTTAGTGTTGTGTAAATAAAACTTTACTATAATAATAATAATGAGTGTAATGTATTTTATAGTAATGAAGGGGAAATACTAACAGGGGCATCTATTTATCTATTAACTTTAAGTCCAGTGACATCATTAAAAAAATTGTACCTAAAATAGATGATAAAAGTATGGTGGGCTAGCTCAGATTTAAAATTAATACAATACTCTGGGCTCAAAACCAACATTTACATTTAACATCAACAAAAATTACTATCTATGGGTAAAACTTAAAATAATAATAATAATAATGCATAAAATTGAACACGAGAGTCTCTCAGGACCTCTGGGTCATGTTGGGAAAAAATATACCTTTACTGTACCCAGTCAACAATGAGCTCACCTTCTGTACAACAATACTGGTCTCTAAGGTAAGCATCCTTGGGAACTGCTTGCAGGTGAGCCATTGCTAAATATGTTGTATTTTTATAACAATAGTAACAAGGTGGATTACATTGAATGATGGTGATAATAATATAAATAAAATACTTTACAACGGATTTGGCTTTGAAATAAATAAATAAATTTAGTTTTACTTTGATAAATAATGGCCAAATCTAAAATTTTACCCTGCCTATAAGATGTCTGCTAAATTATAAAGCTAAAATATAATTCATAATTCAAATATCAGGTCAGTAAGTTCATGTATTAGTATACAAAATCTTAAGTCCATTCTTTGTGGATACTTATTGAAAGTTCATGTATTAGTATACAAAATCTTAAGTCCATTCTTGGTGGATACTTATTGAAATAAAAACAAAATTATTATAATTTCTTGAGACACTCTAATTAATAGATTCCTTTATGAGGATACTAGTTAAAATAAATGAATAAAAGAACATAAGACATTGCATTCGTGTCGAAGGAATTTCTCTGTCTTTCCAGAGTCGTTGTTTGAAAAAAGTTAGCTCAAGGAAAAAAATATTATTACTTTAGAAGAAAATAACACGGTTTTGAAATTGTTGTGGAAAAGGTTCATAAGAATATAGCATCTGCGTAGTAGAGTCGAAGCTGTGTAGAGATTAAAACTTGTCAGCAATTTTTTTTTTATCACAAAAGAGTTCTGAGAGGTCATCTTCGAAACTGTGAGTTTGTCTAAAACTAAATATAAAAATAAATAAACACCACTTAAGAATAAATTAAAACTAAATAAAAATATAAACTGACCGAATTAAAATTCTTACAGTAGCGCTACTGGTAGTACATGAAGTCCAAGGATTGCTATGTTTTATTCTCAAAGCACGCTAGTCTAAAAGATAGCAACTCAGATGACCTCAGCTTCCCACACTTTTTTTTTTTTTTTTGCTTTCCATGTTTGTGCATTGAGATGCAGTATAATTACTTTATCAACAACATTTTGGGTTTCAACCCCCACAACCACCATCTACTTACACTCAACACTACTGAGTGCCATTAAATAACATAATTACATTGCATACAATATACAATCGATTGTAATATTTATTTATATATTCTTGAATAGATATAAGTCAGGAAAACTTATTTTTAGCACAAAATAATGACACAATTTGCTTTTAAATATCTGATTATGCACAAAATACACCTTCATTAAATCTATTTTCATGAATACACACCTATTATGTCTTATTATTTGCAATAGTATCCATTTGCTTTAGTATCGTGCCAGCATAGACAATAGACATACTAATATTATTGAAGTATAACATTGCTCTTTGTGAGAGGTATAGTAACTAAAACGTAAGTAGTAAGTAAGTAAAACACAAGTGGTTAATTTGAGAAAGTTTTTTGGTAGTCTTATGGACAAGACAGCGGCTCACTTTACATGGTGGCTACAGACAGGGAAAACAGGGAAAACCTGGAAAAATCAGGGAATTTTTGGATGACAGGAAAATCAGGGTAATGTCAAGGAATTTAACTAAAAATAAGGAAAAGTCGAGAAATTAAAAAATATGCCTAAAATATCCCATTTATTTCACAATCAAATACTAAAACAAAAGTTAATAATACCTAAATAAAATGACATTTTAATTTTTTAAATAACTGATGAATCTGTTTATATTTAGTAGATAACAACTTTTTTTAATATGTGATCAATAATAATAAAAGTCATCATCCATTATTAAAACTGGAAAAAAGTAGTCAGGAGAGATTGAAAAACGTTGCCTGGAAAAGACAGGGAATTTTGTAAAATAGGTTTTGTAGCCACCCTGTTTTATCCATTCAGATTAGTTCAAGTTTAAACATGTTAAGGTTTAATTGTTTACATAGCTATTAAAAATTCCCACCCCATGTTTTGTAACAATTATAAAATTTATTTCTACTAAACTTCACTTTTTTTTTCTTCTACTATTCCATGTAACTTTTTTTATTTTTATATCAACCATTGGCCCTTCTCATTGTTAAACATCTTATTTGAACATATATAAACAATTTGATTCCTTTCTGATCAAATTGCCATAATCTTCTAATTTATTCATCAAATTATCTTTGATTTGATTGAAAAAGAAGGCTAAGGTTGGACTAAAGTTATACATCTTAAAAATAAATATAAGTCTAAATTGGGAGAAAAAAACTTTTTTTTTTCTATCCCATTCCCATGGAAAATTGTTATTTCCTTCCCGAAACTTTCCAGAAGTTAAACTATCATTCTCACACAGGCCTACTATAGATATAATGCCGTTAAAACTTTTTACAACTTTCGATATAACATTATCTTATTAAATATGTGGCCATGATCTAAAGGTGTACGTTGTTAGCTGAACATAATTAAAAGCAACTAATATTTATTAGGCTTCAATGAAGGCCTCCTTCATAAACTCGACATCTTTGAAACTTTTTTTTTTAGCCAGCACATTCAAAACTTAAAATTAAGCTGAGCCTAGCGTTAAACCATTCTACTAAACTCCTAGGTAAGGGGGCAAGCCCACAGCACCAAAATCTTAAAACAAAGCTAAGCTTCTTAAAACAACTTGGATCTACTGTTAATGTCAAAGTCTACTTGCACTGACACTTGCTCCAATCGCCTACTAAGCTCATCGGACACTAGAATAATATTACACCATCATAACCGATTATGAACAATAAAGGTGATTTTATCGCTCTCAAATACTAATTTTAAATATTTGGTATAATTAATAGTTTAGAAGACCCCAAGAGTGACTTTTACTTACAATGTAGTTTTTTTACATGATCGACCCGTTGTCAACCTTTAATCTAAACTATTTCTACTTGAGCATAACTCAGGTAGATGTACTGGCCATACCTTTTATTTAAATTCTCAATACAGATATGCACTACTACACAGAACAACGTTTTTTTTTACACAGATAGAACAAAAATATATTTACATTGACATTTCTGTGTATTTCTCTAAAGCAACTAATCCTAAGGAGGCAGTGATAAAAGAGCAGAAAAAAAGCAAGAATACTGGATTCAAGACCGCTCCCGATGGCCGACTCATTATTGTTGATACAAGCGATGGTGAAGAGGAGAGGGTTAAACGTGTACAGAGACATCTAGCCCCGGACTCTGATGATGGTGAGGATCACCAATTGTTTAACGTTTTTAAAGGTTGATGTATCATAGTAGTTAGAGTAGATTAAATTATATTAATTAACAACTTTGTTGTTTTTTCATAATTTATTTTTTCACTTATTGATGCTTTTTATTTATTTGACTATACAATTAATATAAGATTGGAGGTTTACTTTTTTACCCCACTATAAAATATTCAAACAAATGTTTTACCATTTATTTTTTATAGCTGTAAATTGACATTTTACTGTAAAATTATTTTCTTTATGTAATTAGACATTTAAAAGAGGATTGAATATATTAGTGTGTATCCTCTGTTCAATGATTAATTTAAAATAGTTGTTAGGTGTCATTTTTCCTTTTCATTGTGTAATTATTAGATAACCAAATAATAACATTTATTTATTTATTTATTATACAGATATTGAAGAAGACCAAAAGAGCAACACAGGAATCACAATGCTATCACCTATGGGCAGGAAAAGGAAACTTAGTGTCAGCACTAATGCACACAGTGAACCTGTCATGAAGTATCAAGGTGAGGGAACAAGTTCTCACTACTTGTCTTATTTTTATTTCTATTTCATCATCACTGGATGTTTCTGCCTCTGCAGGTTATCTAACACATCCCTATTCTTCTTAATGTCCTTATGTGCCTTAGTCCATTCATCAGTCTTATACCTTTCTTTTTCCTCTTTAGAGTTTTCTCATTTTCTCAGGCATTCTGTTCTCCTTTATTCTCATCACATTACTTAACTTTTTTTTCATTTTCTTTCCTCATCTTATCTCTCTTTGTAACATTTTCATTACCTCTCTGAAACCTCCTATCTGCGGCCTGAAATCTCTTTAACACTCTCCTCGTCCATGTTCAGGTTTCAGAACCACACATCAATATTGGATGTTATAACGCTTAATATAACAAAGTTTTGGCCTCTTTTCTTATGTTCCATCACCAAATTATATCCTTAAACATGTGATAGAATTGGCCACTCTTTCATATCCTTTGTCCTATTGACTCCTGGATCTTACTGTTTGTGGTAATCTTATTTCCTAGATAACAGAAACATTTCACTCTTTAAAGTTAATTTCCATTTATTGTCACTTCCTTTGTTGAGTTGGGTTTCTAGCCACCTTTATTATCTTGCTCTTTTCCACATTCATCTTCACATTTCTTCTCTCTAATTTCTTTTTATTGAAATTTACAGTATGGTATGGTTATTACAATTTTACCCTTTTTTTAAAAAAAGTTCCCTTAAAAGGTTTATACAGTAGATTCTCGGCAACTCGACCTAATGTAGACTGAGATGGTGTTGATTTATTGAAATGTTGAGTTTTATGAATGAACTTGCATAAGATGCATGTTTACTAAAAAAGGATGAATCACATTATAGTATTGAATATATAGGTACAGTTGTACTGTATTGTAGTATTGCACGGTACAGTGTCAGTAATATATGTAGGTACAATATTTTACATGTTCATATAATGGTGTATATACATACATACATACATACATGTTTAAAAATGAGGTGACCTAATGGCTAGATAATTTTATAACAAAGGAACTTGATAAAACTAAAGAAAAAGGAAAAATATGTTACTGAATTGGAAAACTAATTAACACAGCACTTGTAAAAACATCACAGCACGACTGTTCCACCCAAGTTACATAAACAAACTGAGTTATACAGTTGAATGACACTTGGATTGTGATGACTGGCGCCAACAACTGTGTGCACATGCGCGTGTTGAGTTACATGGACTATTGAGTTTCCAAGACTCTTATGTACCTTCATTAGTAAAAACTTTCCTTTTACAAAAGGTTTTCCAGTATAATTTGCAGTTTTAACTAACATGGACCACACCATCTTAAGACCCCACATTATTTTACTATTTATATACACTCTGTTTTAGTTCCAAGGTCACATTCCCAGTGTTATAAATCATTCATTATTTAAGATAATGTCTCTAATAGATGTGTTGGATCAGTGGTTCCGAACCTGTTACCTTTTTAAGCCTAGTGCCCCCTTCTGAGAATTGGATGCTGGCTATCACATCCCTCCCTTTACCCCAAAAGTTAAATATAATAAACATGCTGAAATCAGTGATAATAACCTTAAATTCATGTTACATTGTTCATTCATATTTAATTATTTCAACTAAATTATCATATAATATTTAGAAGAAGGTACAGGAAATGTGGATAGAAACATATAAAAGGAGCAAACACAAGTATGGTTTTTACAATGAAAAGACGAGCACAGTTCACACTTTACATTGCTGCCATTGGAAAAAGAGGTAATGGCGGTTTCTTCAAGAAAATCGATCATAATCGCCCAATCCCCCAACCTTTCTTGTACCTTCTTATATATATAATAATTAGAATTCCCTCATAAAATGCAAATAGGTTTTCCTAATAGAGTTAAACTAAATAATCGGTATGAATATGTAAAAATAAATTTTAATTAATGTTCTTCAAGACCCTCTAGGTAAAACATAAATACCAAGGATAAATAGAAATAAAAATTAAAAGTATAAGAACAACTATAGTTTCCATTACCCGTCAAAAGTCTCAAGTTTGTCCACATTTCTGATCAATAGTTGCCTTTTGCCAAACCAACAGTACATCTTAATTTGAAAAAACATAATCACAAAAAACTGCACTTTTTTTATTGTGTAACTTATAATTCTTATTAATAAGACACAAATACTAAAATAAATTCAATAAACTCTTTTTAAATATATATTTTTGCCTGTTATTCTTAAAATTATAGTAAAAAATTGCTGTAATATACATACAAATCACCCACTATTCCCTCCTTACAATATACCACCCCCTTTGAAGACAATAAACCCCCTTTGAGGGAGGGGGATACCGCTTAGGTTGGAAAACACTGTCAGATAATCATTTACGAATAGCTACTAAACCAAACCTATAGCAGCTCATGGTCAGCTTTTATGCTGCTTTATAGTGGTGTGCACAGCTCCATAAACTTGGAATATTGGTCAACTCTCAGAGAGAAAAAAATAGGTTTCAGCAATTTTAAAGCTTCACCAATAAGAATATTGAAAGCCAAAATACTCATAATATATGTTCAATATTTTTTTAATTTTCTATTGTTATATACAATACACTTACCTTGAAAGGAAGTACTTTTAACTTGATGGGTTACACTATGGCCTCAGTTTTTAAACCACACAATAGGGTAATTTTACAAGGTAAGATTAAGTGTGCATGGCAAAATTTTGTAGTAATTGAATAAAACGGGCGTAATTAGTATATTATTCCAAAGCTTTGATAATATTGATATAATTATATTATTTGATTCGATAGGCCTAACTCAAATAAACCACATTACAAAAAAAATTGATAAGGTTTTAAGCCATAGCAATCCAACAATGTGCCTAAAATATGTTAATATATTTTGAATAACAATACTTGGGAGGTAAAGTAAATGCTTATTAATTATCACCATTGACTGGGAAATAAGCCACCCTTTTTTTCCCAATAACAGCGTTTATAAAACCTTCGTATGCCTTACAATACATAAAAATGTATTAACTTTGAGGATTATAGCTATATATTGAAATTGTAACATCACAACAGATAATGGGTTCTTTTCTTCTTAGCTTTGACAAGGTCAACTATTGTTGCATGAGTGTATTGAAGAACTTATATTGAAACATGATAACTTATAGGGACTAGGGTCCAAACAATCCTTTATATGTTTTTTTACAATGCGAAATCTTTTCATTTATTTTTAATTATTTGAAATTCTTGAATAATATTTACTTCAATTTGAGATTCAATTCAAACTCAAAGAAACTGCTTCGCAAATTCTAGCTAAAATAAGTATATTATTGCAATCAGCAATAATATTACCTGTCTAAAGTTATATAAATACACACAATATTATGATTATTTTTTTTCAGCTTGAAACAATTTTTATAGAATATTTGAACCTTGATTCAACTTTGAAAGTTTTTCATACATTGAATTCAACTTTACTTCGAATAAAAAAAAGTTGACACTGAATAATCCTATTAATAATTGCGCAATTAAAACGATCGATTTCCTTGAAGAGGTGGCCATTATCTCTTTGTCCAGTGGCAACAAAAAAATGTGAACTGTGTTCTTCTTTTCACTGTAAAGTCATATTATTTTAATTCTTCTTATATGTTTCTATCCACCTTTCCTGTACCTTCTTCCAAGTATAACACATTTACCTCATAAAGCAAATAAAGGTTTTCCTTATAGAGATACAGGTGGTACAGAAACTCTTGCACAAATTACAGTACAATAGTTTACTTTAATTGGTTATTGGTGTGTTTTAAATTCACACATGTGCCTTGTAAACTATGCCTTAAAAAATGGGTAAAGGCCTGAGCATGAAATTAAAATAGGTAGACCCGCTTTGATGGCCGCAATACCTAACACGCTACTCTCGCAGTAGACTAGACTGCCGATGACAGTAGATTGAGGCTAAAATTTCAGTCAGGTGTAATCAGGGTATTTTTTCCTAAATAGATTTCACCCTGCCTTTGCACAAATGCGGGTACACTTCCTCTAAATATATAACCATTCTTATCCCTAAAAACATTAGCGTAATTAGTACATGAGGGTATAACCTGAGCGTTTAATAAGGCACGATGCTAAAAATAACTATAAAAAATATATAGCTCTGAGCATCCTCTGGTTAACTCAGGTGTTGATCATCATGTTCATATGGCATTCCCCAACATGTAATATGTTTATGAACACTTATAATTCAAACCAAATATTAATTATAGTCAAATTAAAAATCTGTTTATCCTAATATTCAAAATGGGCCAAATCCACTCATATAAAAACTTGAATCTGAATCCTTATCTTACCTATGTAAACATACTTTAAAATCTAATTTTGAATCTTAGTAACAAGAGGAAGACTTTTCCACACTCGTCTGATTTTTCTTTCTTCGATTTTGATTCTGTTTATATTAATTCTTTAGTAGCTACAGAAAATAAATTCTAACTAGTTGTTAGCATTTTATTTTGTGAATGGGAATCCACATTCATTTAACTGGTACCCACATTGATGGTCGTATGTCCTAACACGTCACTCTCTGGTGACTGTATTTGCTGGCGACAAGAAGATTAGAGTTTGAATCCCTTTCTGGTCTAATTAGGGTGTTTTTCCCTATATGGTTTCTCATTCTATCTTCATACAGTTTAGGTAAATTTGCTTTAAAATAGTACCTTTTCTCACTCCTGACTTGAGTGGAATTATTGTGTGAATATAGTCTGAACAGATATTATGCCCTGGTGGGGAAAAAACAGTCCGTAAACTAGTTGCCTGGTATCAGTTTTGTCCTTAAGTTTGGCTATAGCGTAATAGCTCTAAAATAGCTAATATTAATGGTTCAAAGGAAATAATTTATTATCTTTCAGGATTAAATTATTGGAACGACCCACTCCTGCTTAACATAATATTACAAAATCTCAACTATTTTAATATTTTATCTAATGGTGATGAATTTTTATCTGTTTGTCTAGCCGGGGGTTCAGGTATTCACAGGCCTGTAAAAGTGGCCAAGAAACAGAAAGCCAAGAAGAAGGACCTCCAAGGTTTGACATCTGGCGCTGTGTACCGCTCTAAGAAAGCTAGAGGAGACATGAAGAGGAAGGGTCTGCCGGACCCATATGCTTATGTGCCCCTTTCACGCAAGATGCTCAGCAAAAGGTATACATACTATTGTTGATAGCCATAATGTGACCAACATATATAACAGAGTATAATCAGAATTTAGAATGTACATAAACATAAATATAAACATATGTTTGCAACTAGCAATAATCTGAAGTCATAGGATGGCCGCTTATCTATGACTTGCCTACTTTACGATGTAGATGAACGACTGCTGTATGTCTCGGGATTTATCTGGGGACATACTGAATTAGTAGAAGTTCTTTTAAGTCATTATAATTAATAATAGTTATATAATAACATAAAAAATTACTTTAAATTTTAAATGATTACTAAAAATGTAAACGAAAAGGATGTATGAAAAGCTCAAACAAGTCCTTCACAAATGGAAGGTAAAATATATCAATGCAATGAAAAACTTTAGCAAATAAACTTTTGGATTTTGCTAAACATGAATGATGATTTACAAGTAGGCTACCATCTTTGTTAGCAATAGCTACCCCTTCCCACAGAAATATTTCCATTTTAGCTGCAGCGCTTCACCGATGTGGATTTTCCATCTACAAATGTTGAATAGTGCATGTGATTAATTTAAAGACTACATTATCTTGTTAAATCTGATTACTGAATGGTAACATTTTTTGTGTTTGAGTATCTATATATAAAAAAATTATTACTCTAAATAAATGCTTAAAAATGACATGAAAATTATTCATAGTGTGAAAATATGTCCTAAATATTTAAAATGACAAAAAAAATCAATAAATAAATTAATATACATATCAGCAACCAACTTGATAGTCATAAATCTTATATATAAAATTCTCGTGTCACAATGTTCGTTCCCGTACTCCTCCGAAACGGCTTGACCGATTCTCATGAAATTTTGTGAGCATATTGAGTAGGTCTGAGAATCGGCCAACATCTATTTTTCATACCCCTTAGTGATAAGGGTTGTCCACCCTTAACATTTTTCTATAATTCTTAGACATTTTTTTAATATCTTTATATAATTCTTATACCAGTGTGTAACGGGCAGCGTGGGGGAGGGGGAGGAGGGTTGTGAAGCTTATATAATTCTTATACCACAGTGGGTAACGGGCAGCATGGGGGGGAGGGGTGTTGTGAAGCTTATATAATTCTTATACCACAGTGGGTAACG
>CABFOW010003235.1:31959-49225 GCA_902141385.1 Timema californicum
GGGGTGGTCAAGCTTATATAATTATTATACTACAGTGGTTCACGGGCAACGCCATGCGGGACTGCTAGTAAATATATATTAAGCTCAACAAATCACCATTTATTCATTTTAAATATACTTCTATATCAATATCAATTTTTAAATGATCTTTAAACAAGCAGGAGACATGCATCCATTGTGAACAAAAAATATTATATTATTATTAGCACCGCGTCTTACTACCCGTTCGGGTTATACGCACTTACGCTAATGTGTAATGGTAGGGTGATTGTGAGATGAAATGTAGGACCTACAGTTTAACGTGGAATCCGAACCACGGTGGAGGCCTGGCATTCCTCACATTCACAAGATGTCTTGTCAGAGGTGAAGGAAGGGTTTGGTAATCAGATAAATCTTTGCCGGGACCGAGGATTGAACCCCGGTCGCCAGCATAGAAGTCTGACACCTTACCCCTAGACCACCAGGTCACCAAAAATATTATAAACCGTGTAAGAAGGAAATAGATAAATCCTAGTAACTTTTATTTTTTTAAATCCGATACCAACATATGAAAACTGAATAGCTCAGAAGCGAAGGGAGTATGCAAAGATAAGGAAATGTGGAGAAAGTTAGTGAGGATGGATTATGAAAGGAGTTGTTTTATAACTATATACACAGATTCTTGCCTACCTCATAAGAAAATGGCGTGATTATGTATTTATGTAAAATATGTCGAATTTGAATTACTCATTATTTTAGACATTCAAAAATGAAAGAAAAAAAAACTAGAGATGGCTCGAATCCTAGCAAATTGTTAGAAATTTTAATGATTTACAAATAGACCTATATTACACAATATAGGCCTAAGCTGTAAATTAAGAATTATTTCAATCATGCTTTCAATTTTAATCAACCTAAACCACCCCTCGCAAAATACTGGTTAAAATCCAGCCAAATTTAACAATCTAGACTCATATGATTGTTTGGAAATCAAATCAATCAAAATTTGAGTATCTTTAAGCTATTTTTAAAAGTGTTGATAGAATGAGTTAAGTTTCTAAAAAAAACTGTAGGAATGTGCAGGTATAAGATAAAAATTCAGGGTCTGAACCCTGAAATTATACATCTTAGAGTTTTCTTAAAATGTTATTTTCAATCCAATAATTAGGGTTTATAATCTCAAAACTACTCGCCTTATTTTAAGCTACATTTTTGTTTACTGATTAGTGTAAAAAATTAATGTAGTGTAGTGTAAATTAGTGTTGATGTAAACAAGATGATAAGGCTCCAACAGGTCCTGAAATGAGAATTTAAATAGAGTTGTGAGTTTTTACTGTGTGATATTATTCAGCATTGATGAGTTTTGTTAATACTTGTGTTATAATATATTGTTATAGAAATGCACCGATAGTTATTACTTAAAACTGAATACTTTCTTTTACAGAAAAAAAGCAAAGCATGCAGGTCAATTCACAAACTTAGTGAAGGCAGCTCGCAAAGGCGCTCAAAAGGGAGTGAAAGCCAAAGGAAAAGCCATGAAGAAGAGGAAATAAAATGTGAAGGGCTAGAAAAATAAGGATTCTTCTCAAACTCAGCCTCTTTTTAAAGGATACTTCAGTCATAGTTCTTCGAATGAGCTGAAGCTGTTTTGTTGATTATATGTATTTATTTATTTGTAATAAATTTTATTCTTCAATACACATATTTTGTTTCTGTCTACACTATAATAAGTTTTCAAATCAATAAAAGACTGCCCCAATTATTTTGTAGTCTAGTAAACTCTATCAATATTTACAAAACCCTTAACATCCAAGTAATAACAACAGGAGCAACTTTATTTTGTTGTGAATTAGTTCTATAATTTTTAACTTGTTCAAGAACACATCAAACTCTGTGGTATAGGTACACCTGGTTTGGATAAAATAAGATAACACTAAATATTATACGAAAGCATTTAAAAATATAAATACTTGCCTTTTAAACTTTATTGGCTCAAGCATATGTTTAAAGTGTACTTTGTGTCTAATACAGTAAAAAATTGTTTACTTTAAATTGAAACCCTGAGACTAACTAGGAGCAAGTAAAACAAAGCAATAAAATTGTTTCAACTCTAAGATAATATGCAATGAGAGAATATGTAATAAACAAATAAAGCTCTATAAGGAAAACTTCTTTCCACTTTGATGCAATAGTATTATATTTAGAAGACAGTACAGGAAAAGTGGATATAAATATATAAAGGAACAAACATAATATGGCTTTGACAATGAAAAGAAGAACAAAATTCACACTTTATATTGCTGCCATTGGACAAAGAGCATGGTGTCTATTAAATCACGAAAGTCCCAAAAAATTCACTAATTGAAAAAAAAAAAGTTACGAAAGTCTCCAAAAATTCATGAATTTTCAATATTTTGGTCATAAATTCACGAAAATATTTCTGTTTAAATTCCCCGTGCATCGTAACAACATGGGCGTGTTGAAAGTCACACCACCCACCACCCATGATGCCATGTGCTAGCCGGAATTTGCCCGATTGTTTTTACTGATATACCGAGGCCAAGTTTAAAATTCACCATCTAGTTAAAAGTCATTGCTCGATTTGGGAAGTTTTAACAACCGGAACAGTAACTACTACAATCCAATAATTCCTTAATCTATTTTACAGCATGAAACTATTACATTGGTATAACCTTTTGCATAGTCTATACACACTTCAATAATTTGCATGCCAAACTTTGCCAGTTTAATTTAATTTCAGTAAAAGTAATATCACATTGCACTTTACTATACTAATCCAATTCTTTGTAAATTACAATTTAATTAATAATGATTTATATTGAAACAAAAAATACAGGGCCACAGTAAAATGTTATCCAATATTTAACTATGTGGGTAGGCATTAGTCTAAAACCATAATATCCATTATTAATTAACATAATTTATAATCAATTTCAAAACTAATTATTTTTACCATAATTGTTGACATCAAAATGTAAACATTACATTATTGTAGCAATGTTGTTTCACATATCTTTCATTCTTGTAAAAAAACAAGACACTTCAAACTTCAAAATAGGTGAAGGATACCTATTTTGTGGGGAAAATTCTTTACTAGACTGAAATTAATTGAATTACAATGAGAGAAATATGCATGCCAAAACATTCCCCAATCACTTCTTGTGAAGTAAAGAAGAGTTTCATCCTATAAAACGTTGCTACAGAAGAGAGAAAATATGCCACCAGAAAATTTTAAAAGTTCTTTGTTTTAAATTGTTATAAAAAATGATGAGAATGTTAAGAATTATTATTATTTAATCCATATTAAAAATTTAGTTTGATTGTAAAAAGTTATATAACAAACACTGTTCATTAAATTGGCAGACACAACCAGATATTTTCTTTTATAATGTAAAGTCCTTTCTCATAATCATCATCATCATCTGTGTCAAATCTGTGGCCGGGTCAGTTTAGTAAAATGCCTCCATCTACCTCTATTCTTTTGATTTCTTCCATTTTTTTTCTCTCACTTGAACACTTACTTTTATCTGCTCCTCCCATCTCTTTCTCGGCCCCCCCTTGTGCTATTTTCCTACATATTTCATTTTCAACATTTTTTTTCGGCATCCTCTTTTTTTCCATTCTCATTACATGTCCATACCATCTCAGTATTGCTTCCTCTACTTTCTCATGTAATCCCTGTACACCTTCTCTTTCCTGGTCAACTTTATTTCTAATATTGTTTCTCCTCGTGAGAGCTCGAGTATGGGTTTGTTTTGGCCACCGGCTTACTAAGCCTGTCGTGGTAAAGCCCTTTCTATTACTCACATTTGTGAATGTGTGGAATGCCAGGCCTACACCGTGGTTCGGATCCCACATTAAACTGAAGGTCCTCCATTTCATCTCACAATAACCTTACCATTACACATTAGCTAAGTGTGTTCAACCCGAACGGGTAGTAAGACGCTGTGTTAATAATAATATTAAGTGCAAATTTTAATCTATTTAAGTATTATTTCAGACCACACCATGACAAAGGGTTTTTTTGTTTGTTTTTTAAGCCCTTTGTATTACATGCATATTTTAATTTATTTAAATATTATTTCAGACCACCTCAGGAAAGTGTTTTTTTAAACAAATATTGGCAGTATTAACTGACTGGTGGAATTTAGTAAGTATTTGCAAATTGTATACATAACATATTGGTACTTTAATTTACATGTAAATTCTGACTACTGAGCGAGCTCAGTTTTTACTAAATACGCTAGCATTTATAAAGATCTAGCCATCGACAAACGGACACCATTTTTCACTTTTCATTTCATTCAATGCAATAAATATTTTGAATAAAATATCTTTAGTTATAAAACTTTTCTTTTTGTGGTTCACTTGTTGTGCAGAGTTCAAAACTTCAAATAGGTATGGTATTTACACTCTGAAAGACAATATGAAACTGAAGGCTGAACTCTTCTACCTACAAACAGAAACAGCAAATGCCCTTTCCAAAAATAATTCCCACAATAGAGGCTACCAATAAAGAGGGGAAAGATTAATAGCTGTAAAATATTTGTGTTGAAGTCATTGTTTTGTTATAGGAATTGTCATCTCTATTATGAAACAAATTCTTGGAAAACCCAGTTTAATACAAAATACATTACACTATACAGACACGTAGTAGGATCTGGGTTTGTTCAAACTAGAATAGAGATCCTTTTGGAAGACGATAGGAAGAACGAAGAAATAGCATTCTAGTGTGCGGGCAGAATTATTTAAACTTTCCTGTACCTTCTTCCTAATATATTATAATAAATAAATACTATAGAATTGTAGAAAAATAAGCCTAAACAAAAGTATAAACACTAACACACATTTACATACTTAAACTCTCTAAAAGAATGAATAAACACTGTCATGATATCAAAATAAAGAAAAACTAGTGTCACCACATGCCTTCACTCATAACTTCAACTTTGAGGACTGCTACACCATCAAAGTGATCAAATCAATTAACAGAACCCAATACAATATGTTTCATTTAATAAGATAGGAACTGGCACATTATTGGATAACCGAGTATAGAAAAACACCCACCATAAATATTTTTAACTAGGACTGATTTCAACCTTATTAACCCAGCATCTGCCATCCAAAAAACCATTTCAATCCTATCAGAGAAGTTTTCCTTTTTCACAAGCAAGTTGGAATCACTGAAGCTAACTTCTTGTTTAGTCTTACTACTACTAAGTACCTACTTCCTGAGCAAGCCTAAATGAAAACATTGAAATGTGTGTAAATATGTGTTAGTGTTTTTATTTTTATTTGTGCTTTATTTTTCTACAGTTCTATCATATTATTTTCTATATTTTATGTTTTGCTTATTGCATTTAATTTCATCCATGCATTAAGATAGTAAATACAGATCCTTAAGTTATTAGGGGAAAACAAATTAAATTTAACTTCTAATATGAATATATTAAAATGGTTTAAAAACATTGTAAAACAATATAAGGCAAGTGCTAGGAAAGGATGCTAACTCGAAAGGATAGTTAGTCTTAGGCTTTGAAAGAAACAACTAAACTTATCTTAATGTCTTCATATCGCCATCCTCTTATCCCTATTCATTCTAACATAGTTACAAACACTTATTAGATCTGTAAATATTCCTTAATCATTCTAAAACAAAAAAATATTGCTGATACATTTAAATATATATTTTTTTTGTTTGAGTTTAATAAATATAATTATGGTACACAGGAAGTAGAACCGATGAATAAGAGGCAGCTTAGTTTGTCTGTGTCAACATTTTACCTAAAAGCCGTGGTTACTTTCTGGTGAATATTGAAGAATGAAAAACCCAATTTGGTGGTTCCATGGTCCAAAGCAGCGGTCAGCAATCTACAGCCCACCGAGAATAATCTGGTCCAATAGCTCCAATTTTTTAACAGCCTATCACCTAGAACAAAGTGTTTTTTCACTTTGTTTTATCTATTTCCTGTATAAACAAATGGTGGTGCATTTATTTTAATTATTCCCTCCTTATACCACATATTTAAATAATTAGTGTAAGTAACGACCGTAAAAACTATGTCACTGAAAAAAACAAAAAGAAAAGGTTATATTGTTTTAAATATAGGGAAGGAAATATGTTTTTATATATTTCTACAGTAATAGATAAACCTTATAAAAATGTAAAAATGTATTGTAAATGATTATTTCTTAAGGTAACTCCGAAAAATTATACTTTGACAGGGGTTCGAGTCCTTGTTCTTTGACTTTGGACGTAATTCTATATAACCCCGAGGCTCAAAAGTTAGCACCACTCATTGGAGAGTACTTCGGTATTGGCTTGTCTTTTGTTGAGTAGTAAGCAATAAGGTGAATGGATTAGGAGTGGTGGTGGAGGCCTGGAGTAACAGTGGAATGCAAGGACAATTTGAAAAGGGGGGAAGTATAGGAGGGGTGAGAGGGGTTGGTGTAGTGGCTGCTCTAGCTACTACAGTAGCGCACCTTTGGTGAGCGTGATAAAACATAGTACTACTTGGAAGAGAGATTTGCAAAACTTCGAGATGTCCATCCGAATCTTAATATATGAGTATAACTCAAATGGGTAGAGATGTAAAAAATCATTCCTCTTCCTAACATATTATTTATTCTGATAAATCCAAGTGACCAATTGCATCGAATAACATTATGTTCCTAATTAATGGCCTCCCAGTGTCTAGGTGAGCGGAGGTGTTTTATGAATTCAAACCCTATCTAACCCCCTTCCGCTCAGTCACCTGAATAGCCCCCCCCCCCCCAAAAAATATTATTAATAATGCAAGTTTGTATTCATCCTCAATACCTGGGCTATTCTTGCCATCTCATATTGGGGGACTTATCAGCAACTAATACAACACTCCCCTGCCCCCACAACAAAATTGGGTATGGCCCTAGAATTTCTATCTCAACTTCCCGCTATTGGGAATAGGGTGAAGGTGAATTTTAAGAAGTTGAAATTTGGTATTTACTTTGGGAGAAGATCAAAACACAATGAAGTTGAACACTCACCCTAATGCTTTCAGTTGGGATGGAACCCCTGACTCAGAGTAGGGACTACCGTCCTTTCGATCTCACAGCTTTTGATCGCCATATACTTGCCAAGACCTCTAACAGGATCTGTTTATATTGATGCGACTTGCCGCTTTCAAACAGTGCGGATGAATGATTATCTATAGCCCTCGTTAGCTAAACAACTCCCAGAAAGTGTTTGATGTTTCTGCTAGATGCGTCATTAGCCAGGGTGTTTTCCTGCAGGTGTTGAAACGTTTGTGTTAAGATGACCTACTGGTGTTGCCTTGCTGTAATGTTTACTGAATGTAACACTCAACTTGATATCATAGTATTGGCTGGCAGCGAATCTCTGTGGGTTCGACAAATGTATTTTGTCTAGGGAAAGGAACACTGGCCAACTTTGAAAAGAAACAAAAGAATGAGGATATAAAAAAACATATTTCAATGAAGTTATGTTTAAACCAGATAGTAAAAAAATATGTTATATGGAAAAATTCAGTAGAGTAAGTCTTCTTCTTACGCGGGTAATTAGTTCCAGAGATTTCCACACAAGTTTATAGCCCAGCAAGTCGAATGAGACATATATATTTGTTTCAAAAAATATTTAATGCTAAATGAGTTTTGATTATAAAAAGAAAACTTTGATAAAATTACTTGTGCTCAAAGTAGAAACAAAGGAATTGGTGATGGCAAATGCCAAATATTAGGTTTAAGATAGCGCTTAATATACGGTTTGTAAGCAGAAGTACCTCAACTGCGTATCTATGAATTATTTAATTTGAGGAATTATTATATTGAAAAATGCTCTCACAATAAAACACACTTTGTCACACAAAGAACTAGGGCTAGTGGCTAAAGACGTCTAGGTATTCTTAATAGACCAATAATTAATTAAATCTAAAGTGAAATAACAGTTCCTTATCACATGGACTTAATTTATCATCGTGCTGTCGAGTCAGACATTTGAAGGGACAAGGTGAAGATGGGCGTTGGTGCTAGAAATGAAGGCATCACTTCTTGGAGGCATATTGTAGTGGAAAGAAGGGAGGGGAACAATAGATCTAGGCACTCTTTATGTTTTAAATTAAATAAACTAAACTAATGTGTAGTCTACTTTTAGTCCTTATCAAGGTCATACTGAAAGACTAGGTGTGGGAAATGGGTATTTGGAGTTTCAACACACACACATGCCAAAATTAAATTGTATTAATTATGTAAGAGGGAAGTTAGTAAATATGTCACAAATGGTTATAAAAAAGTAAGATGGTATTTTGAAAAAACATTTATTATTATTATTATTATTATTATTATTATTATTATTAGCACCGCGTCTTACTACCCGTTCGGGCTATATGCACTTACGCTAATATGTAATGGTAGGGTGATAGATGAAATGGAGGACCTACAGTTTAACGTGGAATCCGAACCACGGTGGAGGCCTGGCATTCCCCACATTCACAAGATGTCTTGTCAGAGGTGAAGGAAGGGTTTGGTAATCAGATAAATGTGTGCCGGGACCGAGGATTGAACCCCGGCCGCCAGCACCGAAGTCTGACACATTACCCCTAGACCGCCAGGTCACCATTTATTATTAAATGTCACAACCCTGAGCATGGATGTTGGGATGTTTGTTTTGATTTAGATAACTTTCTTGGACGTATGTAACTGAAAGCTCTGGCTTAGAGATTATGATGTAACAAATTAGAAATAGTAAAGAGGAATGCTGACTACTCACAACAATTTTGCTCTAGTTGGGGAATAAAGGAGCCAAATAGAGTTTTATTTCGTTGTAATCGGTGTTGACACATTACCATCAATTTCTGAGGCGGTTACGCTGCCCGACGCCGGACCGTGGCAGATTACATCTTCGGGTCATCTTTAGCACGTGTGTTTGGAGGGAAATCGTCTAGCCCAGGGTCCCGAGTTCGAGTTCTGTAGGGGCTCGCGAGCCGTGTCAGTCATTCTATCAGTCTAATTATTTACGAGTAAGCCAGTTATTACACGTACGCGTGCGTCCAATCTATTATATTCCTTTTATACTTCATTTAAAATCACATTTTGTAATATCTCTTAGTACTTCTAGTAAACCAAAATTCGTACGTAACCTTACGTACTATTTTTAACCCACACAACTACCTTTCCTGTGACTTAACCCCTCCCAGAAGCTATCCTGACAGATCCAGCCCACCAGAGGAGGGCGACATAAATTTAAATTATTTATTGACATAATCTCCACCAATATAAATACACTTATTCCATAATTTTACCTGAGAAGATTAACATTGTATTCAATAATATATTGTAACTCGCTTTGCTCGTTGTGGGCTCCACCCCCAAACCCCCAGTGAGTGTAAGCTAATGTAATTACAGCATTGTTTAGAGCGTTGATTTATTTTTAAAATTGTATGATTCTAGCTGTCCGATAAGTGTGTCAGAAAATTAAAAAATGTGGGGAAAATGTGCAAAATTTACCTAAAATAAAAAAATCTAGCTCTGGTGCAATCCGTTTTTTGATAGGTCTTACCGTTTAGCCACAAGAGGCCTCCAAAGAAAGGTCCGCACCGACTTTAAAGTTGCTCCACCATTTTGAATTTTTTTGGGGGAATTAAAATTTAAAATTTTTAACTTTTTGGAATTTTTCCTTCGGTTACAGGCTATAAGCTATAAGTTTGCCCAATTTTAAGTTTCTAGCTCATCTGAAAGTGGGTAAACATTAGTCAGTGAGTGAGTCAGCCATGTGGTTTTATAGTATAGTGACATAACTTGACTTGTTTTTAAACAACAAACCTATTTTCTTACAAGCAATTTAAGTGTGTGGCTATATTTGGAAAATAATTCGCTCAATTGTTAACGATATTGATTCCTAAACTTTCTAGCAGCACATTCATCACAAGTACTACTTTACAAATTTCACTTACTTATGACGCCAGGAGATAAAACTTTTCCGGTTCAGTTTTCGACCTTATTGTGTCGACGTACTGTAAAACCTTAGTAATAATATTAATAATACAGTCTGAAATAATTTGTAAATTAATTAGATTAATGCTTATGATCAATGTTATTCTTTATATTAATAAATAAGTTCAATAAAGTGAAAAACGGTGACCAAAATCAATATTAATATAAAATTCGCAATAGAAAAAAAATATGAAGTATTTTTAATTATTTTAATGCCGAACATAATAGTACACCCTTGGTTCCCTATAACTCTGTGAGTTTGGCTCTTATTTTATGTCAAATTCGGCAAAACTATAGTTTAATTACAAATACAACGGTCAAGATTTCTTAGCATGTAAAAGTTACCTGATAGAAAGTAATTTTGTAATCCAAGATGACCGAGAGGGCACATGAATGCTTAAATTTCCAAGGAATGTTGCGTTTTAAAATTATTAAAAACAAAAAGAGCATCAAAATAAAGTCAGCTGAAGAAGATAGTTTGGAATCACTATCCACTATTGTCCGTCCAGATCATCCGATTATTATAAAAGAATAATAATTAAAGGAAGGAAGAACTTAAAATATGTGTGCTAAAATTAGGGTAGAGAGGGAATGGAAAACAACTTAGATAAAAAAAAATCTTCATTTCATCAAGTCAGGATTTTAGCCCCCCGTCACCAACGAACCAGATTAAACGAGTCTGACACCGTAGTCTGCGTGTCCACTAATACGGCTAATTCCAAGTCGAGCATGAAAATTCTCAAGTTTAAGTTGATATTGACAAAACCCACATCGGTGGCTGCATGGTCTAACGCGCTACTCTCGCAGTATACTAGACTGTCAATGATGGGGAGGTTAAGGTTAGAATATCGGTTTGGTGTACTGAAGAGGGTGTTCCAAATTGGTTTTTCACTCACTCTCCACGCAGATGCGGGTACACTTTATATAAATATAAAACTCCTAAAACCATTAGCGTATGACCCGAACGGGTAGTAAGATGTGGTGCTAATAAAGAATACTGACAAAGTTGGGAGCATGCTGGTGGGATTGTCTTGATCTTGAGAGATCCTCCTCATCCTGATCCCTTGTATTATATATATAGTTTTAGATGATCCCTAACACAGTCTGAAACAAAAAGTACAACTAAATAAGCTTAATTATTAATAAAGTAATTACTTAATTAATTAATAATCTAACTTTCACGGGCATATGGTCTAAGGCGTCATTCTTGTGTTATACTGGGCATAAGGTGACGGAGATATCGGGGTTCGAATCCATGGGTACGTGTACTGAGGATGGTTTTTCCTAAAGGATTTCCCACTATCCCTCCACGCAGTTTCGGGTGCATTGCCTCTTAAATTGTACACTCCTCATCCCTATTCCATTAGCGTAGTTATTAATGTACTCCTATAACCTGAACGGGCATTAAGACGCAAGGGATAAAAGATAATATGGCTATACATTAAACAATAAATCAATAATTCATTAAATTCTACTAAAATAAATGAAATTATTTTTAAAATAAAATATGTTATGTTAAATTATTAACTCAAATAAATCTATAATTTCATAGTATGTTGAATTGCACACTTATCTTTTCAGTGTAGATTACATAATTATCCTCTATTTAAATCAAGCCCTACCTTGTTCTTTTTCTTTCTAAGTACATCTTCCAGTAGAGCTAATTTTTACAACTTACTTCACTTTACTTTAATGAAAGCGACAGGTGAAATCTGCATATCATACTTTAGAGTAATATAAACACAATATATTAATACAGCATATTATTATTATTATTAGCACCGCGTCCTACTACCCGTTCGGGCTATACGCACCTACACTAATGTGTAATGGTAGGGTGATTGTGAGATAAAATGGAGGACCTACAGCTTAACGTGGGATCCGAACCACGGTGGAGACCTGGCGTTCCACACATTCACAAGTTGTGATTAATATCACGTCTTGTCAGAGGTGAAGGAATGGTTTGATAATCAGATAAATCTGTGCTGGGACCGAGGATTGAACCCCGGACCCCCAGCACAGAAGTCTGACACCTTACACCTAGACCTCTAGGTTACTTTATTAATCATATTACTAAATCAACTTTTAAATATTTATCATTTTATAACTTCTCAAGCACTAAATAGTTTAAAAAAATACAAGATCAAAAACTATAAACATAAAAATATATGTTACTTTGCGTCTTGGCTCCAAAAGATGATTTCTTAAAATTTCCAAACACAGATAGGTTTATAAAAAGTGTAGAACCAATCTAAAAACTTTCGATATATCACCGCGTCTAACTACC
This sequence comes from Timema californicum, assembly GCA_902141385.1. NCBI lineage: Eukaryota > Metazoa > Arthropoda > Insecta > Phasmatodea > Timematidae > Timema > Timema californicum. The sequence goes on from CABFOW010003235.1 coordinate 44,237, forward strand.
TGTTCAGTCTATACGCGTATTTGATCATTACTGTAATAGGGTAGGGATGAGGAAGGAAGTATTTTAGAGGTTATCTACCAGCATTTGCGTGGAAGGAGAGTGGTAAACCGTTTAGGTAAAATCACCCTCAGTAGACCCGACCGGGATTCTAACCCGAATATCCCCGTCATCAGAAGTACAATATATTGCGAAGTCAATGGTAAATCGCCATGGATGCTCTACTTTCCCCCACCAAACGTGGATAAATTAGAAATCTAAGCACACATTTCTAATATTCTACACTAACCCGAATATCCCCGTCATCAGAAGTACAATATATTGCGAAGTCAATAGTAAATCGCCATGGATGCTCTACTTTCCCCCACCACACGTGGATAAATTAGAAATCTAAGCACACATTTCTAATATTCTACGTAATAAATTCCAAGAATGGACCATTTGTTTTGCATTATCATTAAAAAGGGCTTGTTTTAAGGATTTTATATTGATCTTCTTAAGTAAACAACCCTAAGGTCGGTTTGATGGTATTTCTATCCACCCAGAGATGGTCATGCAATTAACCCTTCAGCTGGTTAGTGCTTCCTGTACTATCTGGTAGAAATTATATGTAGGCCTATTTGAGAATTTCAGGAAGTATGGTAAGTACTCTTTGCTCTCCACACTTAATTTATATGAGCAAGCGTGAAATAGCCTACCAATTTTGTTGGAAAGGTATTTTCCCATACCTTCCAGGGTTCTTGAAAATTGGATCCTAAGGCAAGCACTTATCCCAAAGACCACTGAGGTAGACTATCGATATCTGACATTAATTCAACACCCACCTAAAGTGATGGTCGGAGCTGTTTTTCGGCTACGAGCCGAAAAACGCACACAAAAAGTTATAATTTAATATTAGTGTTTATATAATTTCGAATAACCAAAAACACACAGAACGATTTCAAGACGATGTGTGGGAATATTTATTTACTAATTTAATAAATACTGCTACTATTAATTCGCTAAGCCACATAGACATTAATATTTTAAATATATATTAATTATTATAAATGCATAGCTATGCTAGCGTTGCATATGTGGACACGTGGAATAAACTTCAGATTATTATGGTATAGTTTGCCGGTGTCTGAAAGATCAGGGTTCGAAATCCAGTCTGATGTAAATAGGTCAGTATCTTCCTATATGGTTTTCAACATTCCTCTAACTTCAATGCAGCTACATTTCCTCTAAATTGTATCTTCCTCGTCCCTTACTTTTCAGCGTGATTAAAATGTGCATAGTCCGGATGGATAGTAAGACACGATTCAAAAACTAAAGTATGGAGTATATTTAAGCAAACCTGTTTCTATAGGTTGTGGCCCGCGGCATACCCCGAGTTTGTGAATCTGTCCCTTTGATTAATTTGAGTTTAAGACCACCGAAGCGGCTTGAAAAGAGTTAAACCCTCTCGTGACGCGCCTGCGTCGTGTATCGGCTGTGAAGATGAGTCCTTCTTTCCCCTTGCGGTGGCAGTGAGTTTCCCTCCGCTCGTCACAAGCCGCACAAGCCGACAGTTGAGAGCGTCGTGACGCCGGGCGTCTGTCTGCACGCGGGGGAATTCACAGGTAGGACTCTCGTTCCGCTCTAAGCTTTCCTGGATGTTTAAGTAAATACAGATCAATTTTCATAGAAAGAGCCTTATCTGACCTCTATAAAAGATACTAGATCTACTTAATCAATTGAAATAAAACAAGTATTTTCAATTTTATTCTATTTTTGGATTTAAAGTTTAACTCTTCCTAATTAAGACTCAAAACATCTTTCCTCGGGTTTGTTTTTCAGTATTTGCTTGAAGCATCTATTATTTATTCGTGGTTTTTACTTGTTGAATGTTAACCAGGTAGACAATTCTAAACGCTAGAATAAAGTATTTGGGTAAAGTGGACTACTAGTCTATAGTTTAAAAATCAGTGACGTTATGCTATGTTTGAAGTGCAATAAATAACATCAACATTTTAACAAAAGCGATACGAGAGTTGTATCAAATATTTAAAAATAAAAAATAAAATGAAAGTTAGCGTTAGTTATATTGTACGCGAGTCCCCGTGAGTTAATGGGGGTGAAATTCACAGCAATTTAGGAAGGGTGAAAGTCACTTATATAAAGTTGAATGAAAGGTATAGTTATATTATGGCGAATATAAACCAGTGTGAGTTAAGTGGGGTAAGCGGGGATGGAAGCCAATGTGGGGGTAGGAGCAGATGAAAGTTAGTGAGAGCTTAGGAGGAATGGAAGTCACTGTAAATTTATGTTAAAAAAATATATATTGCTTGTTAAGGAGATTATTTATATATTACGGTCCTACGCACTACTCTTGTGTTAGACTAGACTGTCGAAGACTAGGAGATCGAGGTTAAATCCCAGTCAGGTACACTGAGGAGGGTTTTCTTAATTAGTTCTCCCCCCTCCGTGAAAATGCGGGTGCACTTCCTCTAAATCAAACCTTCCTAATTACTAGCACATTAGTGTAACTAGTACAAAAGCGTAGGGTCTATAACCTAAAAGGGTACTAATACCCTGTGCTAAAAAAAAATATGTCTGATACGTGTATTACTGCTACCAATATTAACCATTCTGAGGGTGTTCAATTGAGTCAAATATTATATAAAATAACGTTAATTTCTGTGAAAATTAGTACACACTATGTAAATTTGAAATATTGTAGCCAACAAATCTTGTCAAAACATTTCTAGACTTCAAAATAAATATTCTCCAACATTATATTCAATATTAATTCATTAAATTAATAGTAGATTATACATTTATCACACTTGAGTGATTTATTATAAATATAGCACTTATGCAACTGGAGCTGCTATGGAGGTAATACTATTTTCTTTCTTCCTTGGCTACACTAAATGACAACCTATGAAGGAACTGCTGATGCTATGGAAGGAATATTATCGTATTACTTCCTTGGCTACATTAGATGACAAACTCTGAAGGAACTGCAAGTACTTTGGAGAGAATATTATCTTATTTATTCCTTGGCTACACTAGATTACAACCTCTGAAGGAACTGTAGGTACTTTGGAGGGGAAACTATCTCATTTATTCCTTGGCTAATCTAGGTTACAAACTCTGAGGAAATTTAAGGTGTTATGCATGAACTATTATTCTCATTCTCTCACTTGGTGCTTTACAGAGTTGCAAATTGTCATATCTTTAGAAATGCAAAACATGCAAGCTGAATGACAACCCTGTTACCCCACACCAAGTCTGCACTTCCCTTTAGAGGTTGTAACTAAATTGTAGTCTCCTGACTATGTAGTTCTCAGTAACATTATATAAATTCCCCTCCATTCTTGTTGTAGTAACGGGGGATGCCTACTCGGCTGACATTAGAATCTACAACGGTTTCCTCCAACTCCAAAGTGGCTCGAAGGTTTCGCAGGGTACGTCTTCCCTTCATCAGCAAGACAGGTAGTGTTCATATTGTATTGTTTATTGTAATCGTCTAAAATATTATATAGTTTGTTTGGATATAGGATTCACTACTTTTATATGTTTTAAAATAATATATAATAAATCAAATACTTACAGTACACTGGTCTCCATCACGTCATCCATCAACTGTCAGACTTTAGTAGGGGGGGTGGGGAATACAAGTTTCGGTGGTCGGAAGGTCTTTAAGCGCTAAGGCATCACCCTCGCAATATATTGGGATCTCTATAACGTAAAGGTCGAGGTTCGAATACCTTTTGGGTGTACTGAGAGTGGATTTTCATAGATGGTTTTTCACTTTCTCTATCTTCACGAAAATGTTGGTACAATTTCTCAAAATTCAACTTTCCTCAGCCCTAGTTCATTATCTTAATTAGCATATATATATATATATATAACACGAACGGGTAGTAAGACGTGGTAGCATAATAAAAGTAGAAATAAACTTTTTTTCAGTACCTATACAAACACTTTTTATCGGCCAACATTGATTACATTTCACTATCTCATTAGTAATATATATAGTATGTAATATATATTATTATACTGTATTATATATGCCGATATTATTAATACCTACATATTGGTATATCAAAAGGTACAGCTGCAGATCACAAGACTTAACTCATGAATACCTAAAAGTAGATATAGTAATTTTTCTATCTGTCTGATAAGGTTCCTCCTATGAAAATCGGATTATTATTATTTGTTCTGTCTTACGACAGATCCATTCCTTTTATCAGTGAACTTAGTCCGCCAATGCACCTTGTTCTCTGCCTCTTCCTTCAGCTCCCAGAGTTGTATTCTTCCCTTTTAAGTCAACCATTATTGGATTATAACAACATTATCGTTTGTTTCTAGTAACCAGATAATATTCTAGTTTGATAAACATGCCACCCTTGAACCACAACCGACAATAAAAAAAACTACAAAAGTGTATAGTATATTAATATTTACACATGATTTACTAAACTGCAATGTCTATGGATATATCGCAACTGTGTTTAATGGTTTCCATGACGGGTAAAACAAGTTGAATTGTCGTGATTGGTGTGAGGTTAGATTGCACTGAGAACTTTATTTCAGAGAAATCCTAAGGGAGCTAGGGGCTATGCTCGCAACAAGAGATGGCAAGAAATATGTTTAATATTAAATCTCTACAAGTAATTTAAAATGTATTTTTGCTAACTACTTTTTTTAGACGGTTCACGATGGTTACTCCTGACTACTGTGGCACCGCGAAGAGTTGCATTGTCTGGATTGACCCCTTGCGGTAAGGGGTTGGGATTTCTGGAGGATTGGGCAGGGCATGGGGGTTAAGTATGGAATGAGGTCAACAATATAACATCTATATTTTTTCTATAACATTCTAAGGAATGCCAGGCCTCCACCGTGGTTCGGATTCCACGTTAAACTGTAGGTCCTTCATTTCATCTCACAATAACACTACCATTACACATTAGCGTAAGTGCGTATAACCCGAACGGGTAGTAAGACGCGGTGCTAATA
>CABFOW010003235.1:51328-71720 GCA_902141385.1 Timema californicum
CCCCCCCCCCCCCCCCAATACATCCAACAGGGATTTGAGCTCTGATCTCCCCGTCATCGGCAGTCCAGCCTATTGCAAAATTTACACCTTTGACCAGTGACATTCAACCTTATTTGTTCGCGTACCCCCAAGATATAACTTATTTTCAACTTTGTACTCCTAAAGTATTTCGTGCATAAAGCAAACTACACACATTCTATAATTTACATCTAAAATAAATTGCATGTAAAATAAAGTATAAAATAATAAGTAATAATAAGTATGTATACCGTATTTGTATATAATTTCAAAACTTTACGTACCCCCTAAGAAGTCTTCAAGTACTGCCGGGTGTACGGGTACAACAGGTTGGATGCCATTGCCTTAGATAATGCGGCCACCGAGGTTTTTATCTTGCAGCTAGAGACGTTTCCAGATCTACTCTCACGTATTCATACGTCATGTCATATTTTCTTCAGCTGTTACTTTTGATAGATATTATCAATACTTATAAGATAACCTATATTAAAATGTTATCAATGTTTAGCGGTAGCAAATATATATATATATATTTTAAAAGACCTTTCTTATGAAAATTGGATAGGTAGGTAATAAAGCTTGAACCAGGCGTCACATCGTGGTACGGTGTTCCTTATTCTACTTGAGAAAACAGTGAAGTTACTGTCCAGTAACATTGTTTTACCATTTAAGAAAAGTGGGAAAATAATTATTTTAAAACGAGCCAAATGTTGCTATTGTCAAGTGAAGAATAGATAAAACTGCACTTCAAGACGTCTTTTTGTTTAAGTGTAACAGTTGTTGGTACATCTAGTTTCCTGGTTATTCTGAACTGTTTTTTTAGCACCGCATCTTACTATCCGTTCGAGTTAATGGTTTTAGGAATCAGGAAGGCTATATTTAAAGGAAATACACCCACATTTGCGGGAAGGGAGAGTGGAAAGCCATTTTGGAAAAAAATCTTCAGTACACCTGACCTATATTCGAACCTCAATCTCTTCATCATCAACAGTCTAGTCTACTACAAGAGTAGTGCCTTAGACCATGCGGCCACCAAAACGGGCAACTATGTGTGTTCAATACTAGTATAAAATTATGTGTTTGAAGATTATAAAGTAGGGAACAAACTTTAGGAAATATTTATGTTCAACGTATATTCAATACTAGTATAAAATTATGAGTCTGAAGGTTATAAAGTAGTAGACAAATTTTAGGAACTATATTTGTTCAAAGTACATCCGGATATTTAAACTAATCGGATAAGAATTAGGAGAGCTCTCTAGAATAAATATACCTACATTGGCATGAAGAGATGATGGGAAACTCGTTTAGGATTCCGAACCGTCAATCTACTCTTCATCGATAAGCCAAACAATACGAGACTGAATACTTTGTTTGCATGCCCACCCGATTCTGATTTGATTCGAGCGTAGGTAGAACCATTATTGTGTGGGTTTTGTCCTCTTACTCGGGATGGAAATTGGCTGCATTGATTCACACTTTAAGTCAATAGCGGATATGGTTTAGTGTTTAGATTACATTCAGCTGTTTACTATTGTGTTTTCGGTGTGTCTTAATTAATAATGATTGCTTCCAATGGTGCACCTAGAAATTTACATTTGGTGGGACATACAATCGAGACTGAGATCATGAACAAATTTCGAGGGAAAGGGTGGTTTAGGGTACACAGTCCTCCTCTACCAGCAGGAGTACGAGCAAAGGTTTGGATATTAAATGCCCTCTAAAAGAAATTTGGGGTTATTTATATGATAACCCTGGGCAACCATTTTATAAAATCGTAATTTCTGTTATTATTATTATTATTATTATTAGCACCGCGTCTTACTACCCGTTCGGGTTATACGCACTTACGCTAATGTGAAATGGTAGGGTGATTGTGAGATGAAATGAAGGACCTACAGTTTAACGTGGAATCCGAACCACGGTGGAGGCCTGGCATTCCCCACATTCACAAGATGTCTTGTCAGAGGTGAAGGAGGGGTTTGGTAATCAGATAAATCTGTGCCGGGACCGAGAATTGAACCCCGGCCNATGTCTTGTCAGAGGTGAAGGAGGGGTTTGGTAATCAGATAAATCTTTGCCGGGACCGAGAATTGAACCCCGGCCGCCAGCATAGAAGTCTGACACTTTACCCCTAGACCGCCTGGTCACCAATTTCTGTTATTGAATTTGTAACTTTATCATGTAGGGTAATTATTGTAATAATGAACACTTTCTACCTAGAGGTGAATTTTGTCTTTTTATATGCCTCTGAACCCAAAAATGTGAGTCATCCAATTCTGTCTGTCCGCTCAATCTGTCTGTCTGTACTTGGCCACAGATCTGAAATGGTTTCATGTATTTAATTCAATCTTGATATTTGGATGTTGTATGGTATTACCCCAGTTACTTATTTTTTAAAGTTTGGTTCTAAAACTAATACTGATAACTGAATTTTGAAAATTGTTACACCGTTGTTACAATATTACAGAGACATAAGGAACATCTCGTTACACCAAACATAACAATTACATTACAATCAACTCCCAATCTCCCGGACCTCCACTATATATATATATATATATATAATATTACAAAAACTATTGGTTTTATAAAAATATAATTAGAACAAAAGTTTTTTATTTTCGATAATGATCGTAATAATGATAACAATGATATGTTATCTCAAAAAGTTGCGAATAAATGACAAAATTGAAGATACTCTTATATCTATAGGTAATTTTACCGAAAAAATTAGGAGATATTTGTTTTTAATGTTAAACAGTACCTGGATATAAATTTTAATCAAAATCGTTCGAACGTATTTTGAGAGAATCAATTTTTTTCTCTTTCCTTCCCAAAGTAAGCTACTCTTAATTTTAGGTTTAGATAGCGGATAAAAAAAGACTCCAGGGAACCTTATTAAAACCATAATTACCAAGTTTTTATCCTAATCGGTAAAAGTGTTTCGTTTCAAGCCCGAGATACAGACATCAAGAAAACCATCTTTTTTTCGAGTGAAGGGGATCATGAAACGTTGACATTCATCAAAATCTCAAATACGATATTTTTTCTCTACGTTAACATCACTTCATCTCTCTGAGGAGTCACAAGAAAATAAAATATAAAGCAAAGTTTAAAAATAATTATCTTAAAATTTTGTCTATAGTTAAAATGGGGATATAGAGAACGCGTGAAAAGGTCATTGTTCATGCAGTTTTTATATCAAAACTTTTTTGACCAAAAAAATTCAAATGTTGTTCGCTACAAACATAGATTTTAATTTTCTTCACATGGTGACATCATCAGTTGTTGAATATCTATCATGAGCATATTGGCATTATATGGAACACTTTTAAATGAATATAAAAAGTTTCCATTAAATTCCGGAACATCCTCGACGTATAGTCAAGAACTGTTAAGGTCACCATGTTAAAAAAAAATTATACTCTAAGATTTTATTGAAGAAAATTTGATTTATTTTGACCAAGACAGTTTTTATTTTTTCTAAAACTTGCAAAAACATTTACATTTTTTCACGTGCCCTACATCCCTAACTTAAATAAACTCAATTTATCCAGTTAAGGATGAAATAATATTCTGTTTACCTTATCTTGATAAATTACATTATAGAATTATCTCTTAAGCTTTCTACTTTTCTCGGTAAGCAGTGTAAAGTACATTTATACACACTTGACTCTGCTGATGAAAATAATTATCAATTTGGTCAAATATAGATATTTAAATTAATAATAATCAAGTTATATTCTTAACAAACATAATATTTTATTTTTAAGCCTTATTAAAAGTGCTTGAAACAGAATGAGACTTACTTATATTTAATTACTCTATGGCATTGGAGAATTATTGAGTTAAAACTTAAGTAGTCCTTATAACTAAAGATCACAAAATTGTATTAATATATTTGCCAATATCTCATAAACTGTTGGTTTTATAAAAATATATTTAATATAAAAGTTTTTTTATTTTTAATAGTACTACAATTTTGCAACGAAAAGTTATTTAGTATCTCAAATAGTTGCGGAGATACGGAAGTTTCTGCATCTGTAAAGTACCCTAAATTAATTTTCATAGGAAAATGAAACAAGCCAGTTTATTTATAATCTTAACCAACGCCTAGATACGAATTTTAATCAAAATCGTTCGAGCCGATTTTGAGAAAATAAATTTTTTCGCTTTTCTCCCTTTATTAAACTACTCTTAATTTTAAGTTTAAACAGACACACAGACAGACGGCATTGCCAAGACCACTTTTTCGGGTTCGGGGGGACGGAGGGGGGTCACGATACGTTGACATCCATCAAAATTTAAGGTTAGATTTGTTTTACGGTCGCAATACTTTATCTTTTGTATTCGAAAAGTTAGAGGATATATATATTTGCGTATAGCTTGAAAGTTATTGGTTTTATAAAAATATGCTTAAAATAAAATATTTGCATTATAAAAGATCTACATATTCGTAATGATAAATAATTTCATATCTCAAATGGCTTAGGAGATATTTAAAAAATATATAATATATGTATCAGACCGGAGCCCTTAAATTTATTTTGCTGATATATTGATATTAGCCATTTTAATTAGAATATTTATACATGTTTAGAAATGAAATTTAATCAAAATCGCTAGAACCAATTTTGAGAAAATCTACTTTTTCTCTTTTTGCCCTTCGGTAAACTACCCCTAATTTTAGGGTTAGATATCCATGTCCAAAAATATTTCTGGGCAGCCCTATGAAAACCCTCGATACCAAGTTTTAGCCTGATCAGTAAAATAGTTTAAGCTCTAGTTGGAGGTACAGACAGACAGACGGAAATTCAAAAACAACTTTTTCGGATTCGGGGGGTCATGAAACGTCGACATTCATCAAAATCTCGAGTTCAATTTTGTTGACGATCACAATATTTCCTCTACCTATAAGATAGCGATAAAGTAAAAAGGATAAAAACGAATTATTGCTGAGTGAAACAGAACGTAAGGGGTTGTGGGACATAATTGTACAAAGATAACAATATGAATGCAAAGAAATAGTAAAGAAGAGGAGCAAATGAAATTAAAGGAAGGAAGGAGAAAGAATGCAGAATTATTTTGAAGTAAATAAGAAGATGTTCTGAAAGTGGGTAAAGAGAGCGAAACAAGGAGTACAAGGAAATAATTTGGCACTCGTAATAAACTTGGTGAGATGATCTAGGATGAAAACAGTAAAATAGAGTGATGGAGGGAGTATTTTGAGTAATTTTATTGCGGAAACCTAGAGAAAGTAGCAAACAATAGGGAAAATATTAAGAGGGAACGAAGTTGAAATGTTAAAAGCTATAAAAGTGATGAAGAATGGCAAAGCTGCGGGCATATATGGGATTACCCGTTAAATTCTTAATGGTGAGGTCATGGTACAACTTGTCGTATTGTGTGAGTTGTTCAATGTGTTGGTGAGATTTTGAACGTTCTTAATGGTTGGAAGAATGCTATCACTGTTCCTTTGCACAAAGTAAAGGCAGAAAGCGTGAATGTAAGAATTATAAGGAAACTAGATTGTTGACTATTCAAGGAACAGTCTTAATTGAGATGGTGCGTGAAAAAACTGTGGACCAGATTTGGGGTGTTTTTTCATGCCAGGTGGAGGTTGAATGGACCAGATATTTGCATTGTAACGATTGATTAAGAAATGTATGTCAGTAAGGAATAAATTAGATTGTGCATTCGTTGATCAGAATAACGCTTGCCATATAGCTAGGGGGTCAGCCAATTATCATAACCTCTTAGAGCAATAATCATTATACCACCAGATAACTCAAGGTATTTAATATTCTAATATCATACTAATTGTAATACAAAGAAATACGCAACACAATACAAGAAAGGTGTAATTAAGTTGCTTTAGAATATATATTCCAAGTAAAGCTTAGGTTGTACAGACTATAGTCATTTGGGAACTACGTGATAGAATTGCTTTCTACGCACTTCCCTAGCCAAAGTTGATATTTTGAGTCCTTAAGTCTACAGTGAGCAAATAGTGTAAATAACCATAGTCACACGTTCCTACACGAAATGATGGTTTCACCATTTGTACTGCGTGGTCAGAAACTTCCAGAGATAAACAAGGGGAGTATAAAAACCTCCGATATCTGGAAGTCGGGGCTCTCTTCTTTGATAACTCTCACACTGATTGTATGTAGTAGTGCTGGCTGGATAGTTATTCTTATGAACCACGAACTTGTAATGTAATTTTGTTACTAATTAATAAAAAATTTAACATCTTACGTCTTCATCATCAACGTCTCATCATTTCTTCGAGTATATAGGTTCCTATCAAGTATTTGGAGTTGAAACGAGCCTAATAGTTCCCTACCTCGAGTTACCAGACCTGAGGAATACGACACGCTTACGATCAGGTAAATAGGATTAGGTTATGGGATGTTCTGAGAGAGTATGGTGGGGATGCATGGTTAGTAAATGCAATTATGGCGGCTTATGATTAAAATAAAGCGTGCCTTATGGTTGATGGAGCCTTGAGTTAATGGTTTGACATTTAACAGGGTGTTAGACAAGTCTGTGCTATATCTTCATGGTGGTTTAATGTATTTATGGTCAATTGTATGAGGGATGCCTTTGAGAACGTGGTTGGTGTACAAATGAACAATGTGAATGTGAGCGTGATGCTATATGCAGATGATGCACTATTAATGTATGAGAATCAAAGTGACTTGCAGTACATTAAACTGTTTGAATAAGATGGTAGGCATAATGGATTTTCGTATAAATGTATCCAAAACTAAGTTGATAGTTTTTGATAAGAATGGATCAGGAAATGTTTGTCAGCTTAGTATACTTGTAAAATTGTTTGAACAATTGATTTAGTTTGTGTATCTTGGCAGAATGTTCTATAAAAATGAAAGGACAGATGGTGAAATTGACAGATGGGTGAATGTATCTCGGAGAATAGTTGGCTGTATGTGGACTATTGCAAAGAATGGAAGTATTATTGAAAGAGGAAACGATGCCAATATTTAAAAGTGTGTTGACGCCAACATTGTTGTATGCATGTGAAGCGTTGGTTTGTCAGGAGAAACACAAGAGCAAGGTGAATGCGGTTGGAATGATATATATATATAAGAAATGCACGTGAAAAAACTCGTATGGACATAGTCAGTAATGAGTGGTTGCTGAAGCAGTTTGGTTTTAAAGGGAATTCAAAAGGTAAATATGAAAGAAGCGTGTTACGTTGATTTAGTCATGTTGAGAGGATGAATGTGGACCGAGTGACGAAACAAATATACGAAGGTAGAGTGTGTGGATCAAAAGAATGGGGTAGGCTATGTAAGACGCGGAAAATTTTGTAGACAAATGTATGAAAAAGATAAACATTAAAACTTGTAAGAATAAAAGAACATGTATGACTCGGTGTATGGATGTTGTTGGAGCTAAGGGAGAATTCAAGGATAAGTAAGTGTGGAGAAAGTTAGCGATGATGGATTAATTACGGAGTGGTTGATTTTTTAGTTATATGCACAATGCCTTGCCTATTTAAAATAAGAACGTTGCAAACTTGTGAACCTTTTTTCTTTGTTTAGATAGTTGCTTGAGTGTAGTTGAAATACTTTATAATAAACCATTACTCTATCCGAAAAATTATACACCGGTATCTTGTTTAGATTAGGTAGTTAGTTATATTAGTTTGATTTATGATAAATTATATAACTTAGGTGTTTTAAATCCCTATATTATATAAATATAAAATAGATTTTTTTGGGGGTGACCTGGCGGTCTAGGGGTAAGGTGTCAGACTTCTATGCTGGCGGCCGGGGTTCAATCCTCGGTCCCGGCAAAGATTTATCTGATTACCAAACCCTTCCTTCACCTCTGACAAGACATCTTGTGAATGTGAGGAATGCCAGGCCTCCACCGTGTTTCGGATTCCACGTTAAACTGTAGGTCCTCCATTTCATCTCACAATCACCCTACCATTACACATTAGCTTAAGTGCGTATAACCCGAACAGGTAGTAAGACGCGGTGCTAATTAATAATAATAATAATAATAATAATAATTTTAAATTTTGTCTTATTCTGTTCATATTTTAAATTTTGTTATGCTTATTTCAATGTATGTTACTAAACATAAAACTTGCTCACTTCTATTATTAAGTTGTACATATTATAATATCACTTGGAGCCTGTTGCTCTAGTACCAGTTTATGCTAGGATTAATTCTTCTTATCATAGTTGCCAGTGCAGCTTTCCTCCAAACAGCTGGCAGCGTCACTTTTACCTACTGCTATTTTTTTAGTTTTATTTTACAAACTATTTACTTCTCTCTTGTAGAAAGTTTATTTTTGCGTTTAACCTGAAAATCAACACATGTGGCCTCTATATAAAAAAAATATCAAACTATAAACACTTTAGCGCTCGTTGGGGGGCCCACAATATTATTTCATCCCCACCTTAGCCCACCATTTTTTACTTCAAACAACAACGCACACCCAGATGCCTGGAATTCCATCATGGTTGATTAAGGTTTTCATGACTATAAAATAATGTTTTGGCAAATAAGTTAACACAACTATCAATAGATACTTAGGAATTTATTCTTGATACACATTAAAAAGGATATTATTGAATTGTAAACTAAATCTAAACTCTTAATCTGTATAAAATATTGTAAGGATATCTATCTATATATAAAAGCGAAAGCCATGACTGACTCACTGACTCACTCATCACTAATTCTTACACTTCCCACAAAGCTAGAGGGTTAAAATCTCTCAAAGTTGTTCCTTATAAGTTAATTAGAAAAAGTAAAGAGGTTTCATCTAGATTTTTTGTTATTAAGGGGGTGAAATCGGGGTGCCTACCCTAATCAACAATAATGCTTTACAAACCCTTTTTAAGCGTTTAGAGGGTAATAAGCCTATAGGTTTGTTCTAATAATATTTTCGAAAAAAAAATAGCAACTATTTTTAACCCTGTAGATGCTTCTAAGGGGTGGGAAAAAACAGACAATTAATTAAGTTTATAAAGGACATCTTAGAAAATAGATTCGTGCTTCTGCTCATGGTCTTATCATGACAATACTCCGCCACTGAGCTATCAAGTTTCATTCCGTTCCCTAGGTCAAAATATAATCAATATTTTAGGCCCGAATCTAGTATGGACTTGGAAGAGTGTCAGCATTTAAGTAGACATAGCAAAAATATCCACTATGACTCTTTGGAAGCTTTTTTACTGCTGAATTGTACAAGTTTTTTTAAAAGGGTGTTGCATTTCAAACACTTTTGTGTGTCTCATGATCCAGGTCAAATATTAATTTAATTATATGATCAAAAAAATATTCAAATTGATTTCGAGGTTTTTTAAAACTAAACCATTATTTTATATTTACTGACTATAAGTAGATTACTACACATTTCTGAACTTGTTATTTTATTTAATGATTTTAAAGGTTTAATCTTTTAAAAATCATATCGTTTTCAAGAAATCTTGATTTCTTACTTTTTTTATATGCCGGACGTAACCTGCTTTGTAGGCAACATTTTTTTCCAAATGTAGAAGCTTATTTTAATCATATGTCCTTTCTGTTTGACCTTCCACACTTCCTCTTTTTAATCTAGTAAACTAGCCAAAGATGCGTTAATAGTAACGTCTTACAGTGGTTCCAAACACAATGCACGAGTTTCAAATTTGTTGCGGGCTTTCCTATGGATAAAAACTTCAATTTGATTAAATATTAATAACAATCAGAACTAACAAATTTTATATAAGTAAAAATGCACTAAATTAGAAAATCAAACTATTAAAAAATACTGTTTCAGAAACGTTAAATATAAAACTAAATTGATTTAATTATCTACGTTTTAATAAAAGTATACGCCAAAGTCAAAAATATAAATTAAACTAGCGAAAAATTAACCTAATTTATATTTATAATTCAAATTCTTCCTACCATTTCCTTAAGCGCCCAGCCCAATCGAACCACTTATGATAATAAACGTTGAGGTGTTAGACTTAAAAATTAGAATAATGAAGCAATACAAAGCTCGATCAACATTATGTCGTGCACCCAATTAAGAACAGTCGTATTAGGTCACAAGGGACACCCACCCAGTGGAGAACAGTCTCTCAAGTTCACAAACTATCACCACCACGGGGACCCAGTAGAGTTTAACGAAATCAAAATCTGTCACCACCATGGGGACTAGGACCCAGTAAGGTAGAGTTTAACGAGGTCACAATCTGTCACCACCATGGGGACTAGGACCCAGTAAAGAAGAGTATGACAAAGTCACAAACTGTCACCATCCATGGACGTGCACCCAGTATAAGGCATTCTCACACGGTTACAAACTGCCCCCATCCTTAGACGAACACCCAATATAGGACATTCTCACATGGTTATAAACTGCCCCCACCACCCATGGACGTGCACCCAGTATAAGACAACATCACACGATCACACACTGTGCACAAACATGTACAGTACGTGTACCCAGTAAAAGACAGTCTTACAAGGTCACAAACTGTCACCATCCATGGACGTGCACCCAGTATAAGACATTCTCACACGGCTACAAACTGCCCCCATCCTTAGACGAACACCCAATATAGGACATTCTCACATGGTTATAAACTGCCCCCACCATCCGTGGACGTGCACACAGTATAAGACAATATTACACGATCACACACTGTGCACAAACATGTACTCAGTAAAAGACAGTCTTACAAGGTCACAAACTGTCACCATCCATGGACGTGCACCCAGTATAAGACATTCTCACACGGTTATAAACTGCCCCCACCATCTGTGGACGTGCACCCAGTATAAGACAGTATTACACGGTCACACACTGTGCACAAACATGTACGTGTATCCAGTAAAAGACAGTCTTACAAGGTTGCAAACTGTCACCATCCACGGACGTGCAATTAGTAGGAGACAGTCTCACAAGGTCACAATTTAATCTTTTTAAAATAAGCTATGTCTCCTTTCTTTGCTCCATATGCTCCCGTGCTACTATTATTAGTTCTGCTACAATCGTAAAACGGGCGTGAAGGATGTTCGTGTTTGTTTAACTCCGTAGGAAACGTTTACACTGTCATATTTCACATCTTTCCCGGTACTTTGGGAGTAGTAATGTGATGAGTAACTTTTTTACTCCGTTGACATTTACATTATAATCTCTGACTTCCGTCGATAAATCGTTTACAACCAAGCGTACTGGGTTCAACGATATTCATGTTTGTTGGTATGTATCAAACCATTTCATGGATTTTATTTACATTATAAATTAAAATGAAACCTATAGCTTGTAAATAAAATTGAACTAATATTTGCAATTTGTGTTCTTATTCAAAATGCTAGTCCAGTTAAAGCAATAAATGGATTAAAGTTTGAAACCATTCAATTAAAATCCGACAGAGTGAGCTATGATGTAGCATGCTTGATACCCGTACCAGTGATCAAAATCTAAAAGGTGTCAGTCTCACAATATATTCCTTTGTAAATTCTGGTCTGTCCAAGCTTCAAATCTCAAACGAGGGAATTTGGGGTGGTCTCCATGTGTGATATATATATTGCAAATCACTATCACAATCTAATGCGGATGCAATCTCAATAGAACATTTTCCTCATCCCGATCCTAAAAAACCCACTAATTGTCTTGGTCTTAAATAAAATAGTTTAAAAAAATACTTATTTTACTCTAACACAAGAGAAAATTTATATGGGATTGGTTTCCACTTTTCACGGGTCATTTTCACTTGAGTTTTTCCATCTTATCACTAAGATAAAGCGGATGCATTTATTTTAATTTACCTTCATAACTCCTACTTTTTGGCTTAAATTAAGTCTTTAACCACCATTAAGTCGAACTTACCAAGAAACTCTATACATCACCTCTCCAGACGAGTGGTGCATAACTTAGTTTACTAATATTATTTCCTACGAATCCTGTCCATTCATTTCGTATATTTTGAGTATGAAAGTATTAGAAAATTCTAGTTCTAGTCAACTTTTAGTACGTAGATGCTCGAATTCGACTATAAGATTTTTACAAAACTCGAAAAAATTGAGTTATCTGAATTTTCCATCTTTTTCTCGAAAATTTCCAGTTTGATTAATTTGATTAAATTTAGGATATAATTTCATATAAAAAATAAAGTCCCTCAAAATTTAGTTTTATCTGATTAAAAAATTTAAAGTTAAATTAAATTTATTTAAAAATTCTAATTTTTATATTAATACATTTTCTCACCAATTTTTTTTTTTAAATAATAATATTTTTTAAATTTTTTATGGTCTATTCATGCATCTATTAAGCTACAGAAATTTAACTTGAAATATTTCTTGTATAAATAATGCTATATGCTACTTGAGCTCGTAAAATATTCGATAGTTTCATTCAAACTCAACTCAAACTCGACTCTAAGTTATAAACACTTAATCGCACACCCCTGATAATTTTTCACGGTCAGCATTGATAACACCCGAGTTGATGGCAGCATGATCTAACGCGCTAATCTTGAAGTAGAATAGACTGCCGATGATGAGGAGATCAAGGTTCGAATCTAGGTCGGGTGTGCTGAGGGTGGTTTTTTACTAAATGACTTTCCACCCTTCCTACACATATAAGTGGGCACATTTATTCTATGCATAATCTCCACAATCCCTAAAACCATTAATCTAATTATTACATAAGCATATAACCCAAACGCTTAGGAAGACGCGGTACAAAATACATTAAAAAAAGCATTGATAACATTTTACTATATATCTAGTGTTATTTTATAGGTATTGGTAATATCTATTAAACGTGACGTCACATGACCTGATGTATGAACACGTGAGAGTAGATATAATATCTATTCCAGTATTACGATATGGTTCTTCCTTTGAAAATTGTGAATACATATATATGAAACGTAACTAAATTATGTCCGTTGAACACTTAAGAAACAATACCTCTCTGGTAAAATAACAATAAAATTTTACCAGAGAAATGAATGCATTTTCTACTATACTGGAAAGGATTGAAAAGTACCAAATCGAAATTGGTACAACTAAGGATTATGTTAGAAATGATTAACTCGGCGTTTATGAAACACTAAAAGTACATTATTATTATTATTATTGTTTAGAAGCCCATTGACAAAATGAGGTCATTAGGGCCTTAACAATATATAAATACACAGTAAAATCTCTACAGGAGAGAGTAGTGTTATTAACCTGTATCTATAAAAAGGTAAAAACACATTGTAAAAATACAATATAAAAAGAATAGATCTCAATATGAGAAAAATACCCGTTTGAAACACTTCATAGAAGTGCTCAAATGGAATCAAAGTTCAAATTGAATGAAACACCTGGAAAAAAAACACAGGTGTATCTCACTGATAAAAAGACAAAATAAACATATTAAAACAATGTGAGTTAAAAAGACAAGACTAATATGTTAAAATAATAGTATGTTAAAAAAATCAAACAAACATGTTAATGTGTACTAAAATTGTTAAAAAGACAAAACAAACCTATTAAAGTATACTAAAATGTTAAAAAGTACTCCATATGAGATAAAATATAGATGATTCACTTTACGAAAGTGACCCAAATGGCACTAAAAAGATTCGCCTGGCGTATAAAATGGAGTAAAAAAATAACACCTTCAGTGCTGTCGCGTAATATAAAACGAAGGTCACCTTTAAAATCAAGGGCCAGGTGAGTAGGGGCATACTTGCGACACTCCACCAAAATGTGATACAAACTAAGGGGAGCATCGCAAAATTCACACACTGGAGGTGTAAAAATCCGTGGGTTAGGAATGTATACCCTACGCGGAGTCTCGTCACGATGACCTCCTCTCTTCTAGACTTTCGTATAGAAGAGGGCCGCCGTGACACACCGTCCCTGATGGACCGCAGCTTGTTCTGAGCAGGGGTCGAGACCCACTGCTCGTGCCAGGTGCATAAGACCCCACGACGAACATAACCCTTTAGATCTAAAAACATGATACCCAGACATGCCTTCTTGGCTGACTGGTCCGCCAGTTCATTTCCTGAAAGACCAGCGTGACCAGGAATCCCGAAAAAGGCTTTGAATTTGCATATGTATCATATGCACGAGGGGATTCCAGTAGAGAGTGGACAATACCAACAGAGCACTCATGGAATCCGTACAGATGAGAGCAGAATGGTGACAATTTCGGTATACAAAACACAAAGATTTTAAAATGGCATACAATTCAGCCGTAAAAACACTGTTTTCTTCAGGTAAACCAAATTTAAAATGGGATCCTTCCACAACAAAAGCACATCCCATGGAAGCTCCAGATTTAGAGCCACCAGTGTAGATGCGCTTAAATCCGTGAAAGCGAGTGGAGAGGAGCTCATTAAAGGTCCTCTCATATACAAAGTTTGGGGTGGTCGCTTTAGGGAATTTTGAAAGATCAAAATGGCAATGAGGTAGGCGTATCGTCCAGAAAGAGACTCGACCTGGGGATGTGGGGATAGCCTTTGACAGGACTATCCCACACGTGTCTAAGACCGATAGCATCCGGATCCTAACCGGCCTTGTACTACGCCATGTGGTTTCATACAAGGCACGGTTAGGGGGATGAAGCACAGGGTGGTAGGAAACATGCTTTGGCATGCAATGTAGTTTCGACAAGTAAGATGCCAGAAGATAGAACCACCAGTAAGGAAGAGGGGGCTCACCGGCGTCGGCACAGATACTGATGACTGGACTGGTACGACAGGCACCAGTAACCAGTCGTATGCCAGCATAGTGGACACTATCTAACATCTTTAACGCCGAAGGTCTCACTGATCCATAAACAAAACTGCCGTAGTCTAGTTTAGATCTTACAAAGGCCCTATACAGGCGCATCAAGGTTTCCCTATCTGCACCCCAGGACCGACCGCTAACCATTGTTATCAGGTTGAGTACTTTTATACAACTCGCTTCTAAGTCTTTGATGTGGGGGATCCAAGTTAATTTAAAATAAAATAAAAGTCCCAGAAACCTTATGGTTTCTAAGACTGGTAAAACAACGTGGTTCATTAAGATACTTGGGACAAGCTGTATTCCACGTAATCTATGGAAGTGGACGACCGTCGTCTTGGCTGCAGAGAAACGAAAGTCATTACACGATGCCCACGACCAGAGATTGTTGACAGAGAGTTTAATCTCCGTTCAGCCCTGTGGACACTTGATGAACTGCAATAAATTTCGTAGTCATCCACAAAAAGGCATGAACGAACAGGTAAGCACACGTTGTCCATAATGCTGTTTATCGCTATAGTGAACAACGTACAGCTCAAAATACTACCCTGAGGCACCCCATTTTCTTGAATACAATCATGGGTTAAGGTGTTATTCAACCTTACTCGGAAGTGTCCATCCGACATAAAATTAGATATAAAAATAGGGAAGTTTCCTTGAAACCCCCAATTAAAAAGTGTTTTCAATATGCCGAACCACCAGGTGGTGTCGTACGCTTTTTCCAGATCGAAGAAAACAGCCAGAAGATGCAGAATATGCGGCTTGTGGAGAAAAGCGTCATGAACAGCAGTCTCTAGACGGACAAGGTTATCCACCGTAGATTGGTTACGGTGAAAACCACATTGAATATTAGATAGCAGATTGCGGGATTCTAAATACCATATAAATCGTTAATTAATTATTTTTCCAATATTTTACATACACAACTAGTTAGCGCCATCGGTCTATAACTAGTTGGCTTTAAATTATCTTTGCCACTTTTATATATTGGGATAACGATTGCTTGCCTCCATAGGGATGGGAACTGATAAGATTCCCAAACACTATTGTAGAGGTCCAACAGAGATGCTTGTCCGTCTGGGGGCAGCTGACGCAACATTTCGTAGTGTATATCATCTTAACTGGAGGCTGTATTGCCCGTCTGGGACAGGAAATAAGTTAGCTCGTCTTTAGTGAAGGGGAAGTTATAGTCTTCCCCCAACATTGACCAAAATCAATAGTATGGCGCTCGATGTCCCGCTTATGCACTGTGAAGTCATTGGTTAATGCGCAGTGATAGAAATAGTGGAGAACATCGATCCCAATACATTGGCGACCTCCACAGGGGAGGAGACAAGTGGACCGTTAGACACTAGGGCAGGTGGCGAGGCAGTGGAATTGTTGCTAATACGTAATTTACGAATATTATCCCAAACCTTAGTTGTGGGAGTGGAAATTGTAAGCGTAGAAATAAACTGTCTCCAAGACTTTCTTCTGCATTCTCGAATGACACGGCGAGCTCGAGTGCGTAGAATCCGGAAAGATTCCAGATTATCCAAAGTAGGACGTCAATGAAAGAAACGTAGGGCCCTTCGATGGTCAGAAATAGCCAACTGACACTCCTCGTTTCGCCAGGGAACGGGATGGTGGCGCGGATTTGGCGAGGATTTGGGGATGGAAGCCCTCGTCACCGTGATGCCTGTCGAAGTAAAATGCCCAGCCTTAACATCGACGTCAGGAGAAATGCATTAATTAAATACGGCGATCTCGTGGAAGTTATCCCAGTCAGCACATTTGATAACCCACTGGGGTAGCCATGCTGTACTGGTAGTATCTTGAAGTGATGAAAGCAGAATGGGGATATAATCGCTGCCACATAGGTACGAGTGAACCTGCCAAAGGAAGGGAGTAGTGATCCCGGGGCTACATAAAGTTAGGTCGATGGCAGAGGATACACCATTAGGGGTAGAGAAGTGTGTCTGGGACCCGGTGTTCATTAACTCCAGATTTCCCGAGACAATATCCTCTACTATCCTCCCACGGGCGTCTGTAAAATTAGAACCCCACACCAGGTTATGCGCATTAAAATCCCCAAAGATGAAAGAGGGGGTGGAAAGTTGTATAAAGAGGGCCTTCAGGCTCCTCTTTGAAACACGTTCACCTGGTGGGAGGTAGATGCAGCATACTGTCACTTCCATATCAAGGAAGATCGGACAGCGATCACTTAGCGATCAGATACGATATTAATATGTTTGTGATATATATTGTTTCGTGCGAGTATAGCCACACCTCCGCTAGCCCGGTAAAAAAAATGGCTTGTCGGTACGATATACATCGTACCCACGAAGAATCGAGCTGTCAGTTGGGTGGAAGTGGGTCTCCTGCAAACCCAAGATGGAAGGATGCAGGAAAGAAATCAATTGTTTAATTTACTCTACACGAGCATAGACACCCCTACAATTCCATTGTAGTAGCAACATACTTTATTAATATAAAATTTAGTTATCCTCACAGTCCATGACTCTGTCTTTTAATAAAAATTGGCTGAGGACCTTTTTAGGCCCTATTGCCTTTCCCAGTCTCTCCTTGACCTCCCTCTTCAGGAGAGGCTTCGGCTTAACGTGGGGGTGACTGGGTCGTCAGATCTTTGCGCGAAGGTTTTGTTAAGGCCCTCAACTCTTTGTTTACATTAATTTTTTCGGCGGTCCCTCACTGGTCCTTCTTCAAGGCACAAGTGGATCCCGCCTTGGCAGTCTCTTCTGTTCTGCCACCCAATCCTACCACTGGAGACCCAGAAGGTAGAGTGCACGAACCAAAAACAGCCGCACATGATTTAGCACCCCAAGGAGGGCTCAAGGGCGTTTTCCGAGGGGCGCACGGAGGAGTTTCCCAAGGAGGGCTCGGGGAATTTCCTGAGAAGGGCTCGAGGAGATTTCCCAAGGAGGGCTTGGGGGAGTTCTCCGAGGAGGTCTCCTCGGGGGTACGGCTGGTGGAGGCGACTTCCGTAAGGGTGTTGCCACTTGTACAATTTTTGGCACCACCATAATTGGTGCTGGTTGTATTTGTGTGTCTCGAGTAGAGACAAGGGGCACAGGTCGTGTGGGCGTCTTAGCAATATTAACTGCGCAATGGCAGTTAGGACAATTTATATTTTGGCTAACAATTTGGCTGTAGGAAGTCTGAAATAATGGAGCTTACAGTATACTCTTTTAGTGCCTGGGCATAAAGGATCATCTTATCGGTTTGGATCTCCAGGCCTTTTTTTATCTACCTTCCAGTTCAGACAGGACCTAGACCAGGCAGAACGCGGACCCTTGCAATCGATGCAGAATTTAGGAGACTCGCATGGTTGATCGTGAGCCTCCTGTCCACAATCTGCACAGGTTGGCTTACCTCGGCATCACTGCTTCGTATGCCCAAATTACTGGCACTGAAAACAGCGCCGAGGGTTGGGGACATACGGCTGGACCCTGAGCATGTGGACGCCAGCTCGAACCTCCTTTGGAAGGGTAGGAGTGTAAAATATTAAGATATAACTATAAGTTTTCTTCACTACATCTTTCCTTTTGGTGAGGATTCTATAATTTTCGGTGACATGTTGAGGGTAAAGCTCATCACAGATGTCCTCAATGCTTACGCGGTCGAGGTCATAGCAAGTGAGCACTTCCTTGCAAACATTGAGAAACCCATGTGGTTTTACCTTCACCATAAATGATTCGAGGGGCTCAACGGTATCATAGTTATTGCCATTATTTTCGCCGTCTGAAGGTCATTGTCAGTCTGGATCATTATTGTTCCATCGCGCAGTTTTCTAATTGAAACCTCATACTCGGCAGCTCCACTTATCACTATTTCGAGGACAAATGGTTTGACACGCCTGAGGTTATCATTTTCTTCTACTCGAGACATTACCAGGAAGAGGGGCTGGGGCCTCGCTACTTCCTGGACTTTTTCCATTAAAGGGCTGGACGGCCTTACCCGTTTTGCCTCTAATCAATATTACGACCCTGTGAGGGGCCGGGCAATGAGTTTCCCAGCAGAATTTGGCAGTACAGTTTTAGTGGACAGTAAGGTGTCAGCTACGAGAATGGAGGTGGCCATGCCTTTTTGGGGGACAAGCTTCACAATATTCCGATCGTAGACCCAGGGTGATCCAAGTTGGTTCTACCACGTGTGGCCCTCTTAACGCTCCCGACGGTAAACTCCACACGACGCTAGACATGACAACCTTCACATGGGGCATCGCCAGGAGAGAGGTCGTCGCAGAAAGTGGGTGGAGGAAAGTGCCAATTTTACGTCCGGACCCTCATGGACGCAACCGATCTTTTATCAAATTAGGGTACCCGGTTATTGTCATCTCTAAGGCCCTTCTATTAAGATATTACAACCGGCGCACTTTCATTCAGGAGCTCAACTGAGGAGGTATCCAGGAGGTATCCGAGAAGAGCCAGGCTAGTAGCCAAGGTTGTCAACGGAGAAGCCAAAGACTTCCGTGCAGAATGAACGGCAGGGGGCAAGGAAGAAAGATGTAAAAAGGTAATAGAAGTGAGAAGAGGGAGAGAGAGAATAGAGAAGAAGGAAGGAGAGGTAGAAGGGAGAAGAAGGAGAGAGAAAAAGGAAGAAAACAGGAGGTGAAAGGAAAGATATAGGATAGGTTTTTCCTGCACGAAGTACGTCCTGCACAGAAGCCTCCCCTTTTAGTCGTTTCTTACGACTAACAGGGGCTACTGCGGGACTATTCTAAACCCCGCCCCGCAGGGGGGAAGAAAAGTACAAACACTTAATGTGAACATTTCCAACACTTCTAAAACAGTCAAACACTAAAAGAAATACTAAATTACACCACTTAAAAACCTGTAAAAAAAACATTGATCATTATTTTAGTTTTGAACATGTCTGTTAGACGCTAATTTAGATTGGATTAGGTAAATTGTGACGTTTGTGTGTAAAAAAATCGATTGAATACTTTTCAGCATTTGGGGTGTAGAATCCTATTGGACATTATTCAGTTTTTTACTTTGAGTTTTTTTAAATGTTTGAATTGCTACAATTCCGAAACGTTAATTTCTAGGATTATGAGAATATAAGTTATTTTCTTTTAAAAAAATTCTGAATTGTACCAACTTCCAAATTTCTACAGCAATCATCATTTAATAAAAATCCGAGATTATAACGATTTTGTTTAAATACTGTTCAGTGGTATTCCCTCACACTTGACGTATTATTACGTCCAAACCTCACCCCTACTTATCCACCCCGCCAGTCAACTGTGTATGGCTGGTTGCCTACCACGTGACAGTCTTTCAACTGACAGGCGACGGTAGTACACTCACCTTAAGATAAAGTTGGGACTGCTATATGATTTATAGTATTACTATTATTATAATAACTATACAGGTAATTTTTATATTCCATGTTTCAATACAAACAGTGAGGTCTCTTGAATTCAATATTTGACCTAATTAGTACCAAGCATGTGTTTATTGGCATGTTTAAAGTGTGCACTTTAAAAACTCAAGGCCATTTAAACACATGCCCCACAAGCTAGCTAAAATTTAACGTTAACGTTTCATCTGGGCCTTTTATATAGCTGCAGTCACCCCCCCCCCCCCCCCCCCCCCCC
>CABFOW010003236.1:21247-35662 GCA_902141385.1 Timema californicum
CTATCACCCTCATACTCGCTATCACCCTCATACTCGCTATCACCCTCATACTCACTATCACCCTCATACTCACTATCACAATCATACTCACTATTACCCTCATACTCGCTATCACCCTCATACTCGCTATTACCCTCATACTCGCTATCACCCTCATACTCGCTATCACCCTAATACTCACCATCACCCTCATACTCACCATCAACCTCATATTCACCATCACCCTCATACTCACCATCACCCTCATACTCGCCATCACCCTCGTACTCATTATCACCCTCATACTCACTATCTCCCTCATACTCACTATCTCCCTCATACTCACCATTGCCCTCATACTAGCTATCATATCACCCTAATACTCGCGATCACCCTCATACTCACTATCTCTCTCATACTCACTATCTCCCTCATACTCACCATCACCCTCATACTCACCATCTCCCTCATACTCACTATCACCCTCATACTCGCTATCACCCTCATACTCGCTATCACCCTCATACTCGCTATCACTCTCATACTCACTATCACCCTCATACTCGCTATCACCATCATACTCGCTATCACCATCATACTCGCTATCACCATCATACTCGCTATCACCTTCATACTCGCTATCACCTTCATACTCAATATCACCCTCATACTCAATATCACCCTCATACTCACTATCACCATCACCTCATCTCATCAGGACATGGAAAGAGCCTCCATGGAAAGGATGTACTATTAGTACATTCGGTCGTCCCCTGGACAACGGTACATTAGTACATTAGTACTGGATAATATTTCCATTACTGGGCTACGAGTGATTTAGCCCAGACGCGCAATGTTATATTACTATAACTATTTAAACACGGAACATTGGCTTATCACACCAGAGCTCTATCAGTTGGGCCATCGATGTTCCTACTCATATTCAAATCACATGTGTCGATTGTTCCGAAGACTCTACATATGTGGTAGAAGTTTCAGCCGTGTATTCCAAAGATCGGAAGGTAGATCGGAGACCTTACATAAGTGACTTTGATTGCAATAAAATTCTTTGTAGTCCACAGAAGAGACTTTTCATTTCTTAATATCCTTAACCATCACCTTAACTCAGTCGGTAGCACGTCTGCCTACTGCTGAATTAAAGTTCCCGGGTTCGATTCATGGCATGACCGGGAAAAAAATTATCATTGGTGAAATAGGGCTTACCAATTTATAATGTTAAATTGATGGTCGGGATAAATTGTATTTGTTCTAGAACTGAGTTTAGTTTGTAAGTCGTGTTCTGATATAATCAGTCTGTTCAGAAAGTGCAAGTTAAATACTCCAAATAAATCTTAAGTTTCTTGAGACAAAGTGAGATGTGTAGCCTACATAAATGTCTCAACTTGATTAGCGTTGGTCCGTAACTCAGATATTAAAACTCCTTCACAAAAGAGATCATTCAAATAAATAGCATTAAATGGAAAAATTATGTAGTAGGACGATATTTATGAGAAAGAAAATGGAAACTCCAAAGTATTTTAAAATAGTATTTTTATTTACTACAGTAGCCCCATGGCTTCTTTGGTGCTGACTGACAGCTCACAGCTGACTTCATACAGCTTTGAAAAGTTACCAGACCAAATTACGTATCCCTACGCCGAACCAGATGATCTGCAAAAAAACGTGTTTAGCAGCTGTCACTTTTGAAAGTCAACATTTAGGTATATACCTAAATGTTGACTGTCAGAAGTCAGCTGTGAACTGTCAGTCAGCACCAAAGAAGCCATGGGGCTACTGTAACTATCTGAGACTCACCTTGTGAACACAAAGAGAACCAGAGCATTCCCTAAAACACCAACCGCACCAATGACCAATAGCACGGAGCCTAGGAAGAACCCCACCTCGGGCGTGATAGGTGGGTACTGCAGCCAGTGAGGGTGGGTGTCGGGCACATTGGGCCACAATGGCCAGTCAGTAGACACGTTCATCCTGCCATATTGACACCTGCAACATTGACACGTGGATCCAGATCAGAGGTCAGACAATCAAATATAGGAAACATGGATCTAGGTCAACATTCAGACAGTCAAACATAGGGAACATGGATCTAGGTCAACATTCAAACAGTCAAACAAAGGGAACATGGATCTAGGTCAACATTCAGACAGTCAAACATAGGGGACATGGATCTAGGTCAACATTCAGACAGTCAAACATAGGGAGCATGGATCTAGGTCAACATTCAGACAGTCAAACATAGGGAATATGGATCTAGGTCAACATTCAGACAGTCAAACATAGGGAACATGGATCTAGGTCAACATTCAGACAGTCAAACATAGGGAACAATGGATCTAGGTCAACATTCAGAAAGTCAAATATTACGTTCATTCTATCACTTTGACATAGGTAAAATCGTACACATGGTTTGGTTCATTTAAAGGTATCGAGATATCCCTAGTAAAAAAACCTACATTTTAAGTGTTAAAAGTAAATGATGATGATGATGATGATGATAGTAATAATAATAATAATGAAAATGTCACGTTAGTTCATTTTCAGCGCGGTTAATATACCATAGCAAATGATAAGAAACATAGAAATATCTTTCCTTAAACCAATAAAGTATTTTTTTAGCAATATCAGAGCTTACAACGTCTAAGAAAAGTTGAGGATTGTTTTTGTTGATTTGAAGATTAATAGCTGCCGTTTCCATAAGAAATACCAAAGTCTATTTTATTATGTGAGTATATCGTAACTCGCCTTGCTCGTTGGGGGCTCCACCCCCAAACCCCCGGTGAGTTTTCTTTTCAAGTGGATGTAAACTAATGTAATTCCAGAGCCGTTTTTTGATAGGTCTTACCGTTTAGCCACAAGAGACCTCCAAAGAAAGGTCCGTACTGAATTTAAAGTTGCTCCGTCATTTGGAATTTTTTTCGGAGGTTAATTTAAAAAAAAAAAACTTTGATGAATTTTCCCGTTGGTTGCAAGCTAGAAGCTATAAGTTTGTCAAATTTCAAGTTTCTATCTCATCTGGAAGTGGGTAAACATTAATGTCAGTGAGTGAGTCAGCCGTGTGGCTTTATAGTGGTATATATATAATAATGGATCTCAGTGTCTGCCAATAAATTACGATTATGTTTGGTGTTGTTATTTAGTTAGTGCGTCTTTCTACTAGTTCAGGTTACACTCATATTAACTACAGTAGCCCCACGGCTTCTTTGGTGTTGACTGACAGTTCACAGCTGACTTCTGACCGTCAAAATGTAGGTATATACCTAAATTTTGATTTACAGAAGTTACAGCTGCTAAACACATGTTTTGCAGATCATCTGGTTCGGCGTAGGGATACGTAATTTGTTCTGGTAACTTTATAAAGCTGTCAGTCAGCACCAAAGAAGCCATGGGGCTACTGTAGTTACGCTAATGTGTTTGGAATGAGGAGTGTTTAATCTAGAGGAAGTATATCCTAGTTTACGTGGAGCAAGAGTGGAAAACTATTCAGGAAAATGAAACCAAAGCACATCCGACCGGAACTCGAGTCTCGATACTCCACCATTAGCAGTCCAGTATACGAGTATTGCGAGAGTGACGCCTTAGACCATTCGACCACGGACCTAGGTTTCATTATTGATAATTGGAACAAATATGTGCAGCCCGATTTAGATGGGAAGTAACTTCTCTGACAGTCTTAAAAAGTTTTATCATAATAATTGTATTATCCTACACGTAAAGTAATATGGTAATAGGGAATGCCAGGCCTCCACCGTGGTTCGGATTCCACGTTAAACTGTAGGTCCTCCATTTCATCTCACAATCACCCTAACAATCACCCTACCATTACACATTAGCGTAAGTGCGTATAACCCGAACGGGTAGTACGACGCGGTGCTAGTAATAATAATAATAATAATAATAATATGGTAATACGAATACATATTAGATCATTCTAATCCTCTTCAGTGGCTGAACGGTCTAAGGCGTCGCACTCATGCTATACTGGCCTGAGATTGGGGTTCAAATCATGGTCGGGCCATTGAAAATGGTTGATGGTTTCCCACTCTCCTTCCAGGAAAGTGCGGGTGATTACCTCTAGAATGATTCCTTCCTAGTCTTTACCCCATCAGAGTAATTAGCATATATATAGGTGTAACCTGAACAGGTAGTAAGACGCGGTGATAAAAAAAGTATATTTCTAATAATAAAGTAAAATTGTATTAATGTTGACCGTAAAAAAAAAGTATTGTCTTTAAGTTCCTTTCTAGTAAAATAAATATGTAGATTTTCATGTCAAAAGTTTCGTCAATTTATGAGGGGGAAGCATGTTTTTATAAACACACTTTATTAAAAACAGTCTGTAAATATAAAACTCTCTTATTTTTTAAACAAACGTTTGTAGAGATTTATGAAGTTCAGAAGTATATAGCGGGCCAATACAATAATAATAATAATAATGCATGTAGCCCAGAAATGGAAATATCAGCCAGTACTAATATACTGTTGTCAAGGGGACGCCCGAATGTACTAATAGTACATCCTTTCCGTGGCCTGGTGAGATGAGGTGATGGTGATAGTGAGTATTAGGGTGATAGTGAGTATGAGGGTGATAGTGAGTATGAGGGTGATGGTGAGTATGAGGGTGATAGCGAGTATGAGGGTGATAGTGAGTATGAGGGTGATAATGAGTATGAGGGTGATAGTGAGTATGAGGGTGATAGTGAGTACGAGGGTGATAGTGAGTACGAGGGTGATAGTGAGTACGAGGGTGACGGTGAGTATGAGGGTGATAGTGAGTATGAGGGTGATAGTGAGTGTGAGGGTGATTGTGAGTATGAGGGTGATAGTGAGTATGAGCGTGATAGTGAGTATGATGTTGTGGAACCAGTGGAAACACTTAAAACTAATTTAAGTCTAGCTAACCAAACCCTGGGGACCATTAGGGCAGTTCCTTTTAAGGGGGAAAATACCTATGGTGGAGCCGGGAAACAAACCCAGGATCCCTAGGCTCGTAGCCAGGTGCACCATGTGGCCAATATCACGCCTTCACGTGCAATGCCCACAAGTACATCCCTTCCACAGTACGAGGGTAGGTGACAGCTAACAGAAGGCTCTTTATAGCAAGCATTGGTTGAAAGTAGCTACGCTACAGTGAACCTATTCGGAGATAGTTAACATTATCATAGTAATACTATCTTATCAGTAATTATTTCCAAGAGGTTGTCAATAGTTACTTAAAGGTAATGTTTTCAATAAAGAACCTTCTTCTATCCCTCACCACCTTTCTATCGTAGATAGGATTATCTTTGTATTCACATTCCTGAAGCCCTGTCAGACAGCTCACGTCACGTGTGACGACAAATATGTATCCAACTTTATTAAAGAATCATCATTCAAAAGGAACTAATAATATTGCTATAGTACTATAATATTCACATTTTATTTAAATAACATATTGATAAAAGATACACAATTCAAGCCAAATTATTAATAATATTACTGTGAAACCTGGATAATTCGAACTTGAAGGGACCAGGAAAAAATTCGAACTATTCAAAAATTAGAATTAAATAAGTTTCTTAAAAGTAATTCGCTTTTCCACTTCCTCTATCACCGCTACTTTTTCGGCCAAAGTTAATGATTTATAGGACTGTGGCTTGGACAGTGACATTACGATACACACGAACACTGCTGTACATTGTACACTATACAAAACTAAAACAAAACAAAATAAGTTCAAACGTCACAAGAATATCGCTACAACCGAATCACTAAGAGCAGCACACGTAACCGCTTGAGAGGTTCGACCTTGACTAACGGAGTACAGAACTGTACGTCTAAACAAGACATGTGGTTGAGAGGGGGAGAGGGAGGGGCGTGAAGAAGGGTACTGACCGCATTCCAACGTCACCTCCCCTGTTTCCAAAAATATAACAACACGGCGCGCCGCCACAACTAGAAGTAGTAAAACAATACTACACAGTACATTACAACTTACGAAAAGTTTGAATTAAACAAAACAAAATTCGAAATTTCTACGATTTTTTAACATTGTTTTAATACAGAAATACTACCAATTTTGCGGGGAAGGGTATTTTCACAAACCTTCCAGAATTGTTTTACATGTCCACAGTAAACCTGGGACCGGCGGCCTTACTTTCCCTCCGAAGAAAGTTGTGTACGTATTTTTATCGTTCAAGAAAAATCTGTCGACCCCGGCCGGGTTTGAATTAATAAACATCGGCTCCTGAGGCGAGCACTTTAAACCCAATACTTTTATAAAGGAATCAGAATGAAGTAAGAAATGGAGACACTACAATAATTGTATACTCAACCTTTTTTTTCTCACTAAAATGGGAAATAATTAATAGCGATTGTCCTTAGTACCACAAAAATAACTCGGCACCACGTGTTCGACTCTGGTCTGGCAGGCCAGTATTCGAGTCCCGGACCAGTATTCTGTTGTTTTATATCCATGCGGTGGGCGTTCACATAATCTTCCGGGCGAATTCTGAGATCATTCACTAAATATTCATCCTCTTTATTTTATTCCTTTAGTTTGGTTGATTTAATATAACTTGTTTTGTTTTTTTAATGAATACGTTCAACACGTGGCGTTTAAAATAGTCTATACTATGGGTTAAGGATAGACAGAGTTGTTAAATTTAAGTAAACCAGCATTTGCTTGAAGTGTTATCGGAAAACTACAGTTATTGAACACACGTGAAAGTGCGCACCCTTATTATATAAACCTCCTCGTCCCCATAACCTAACAATTGCGAGCTTGACGTCTTATATCACGTAACCACTGGTGTGACAATGTAATTTGGGAATATCTGAGGCCCGAGTTCAACGAGATAGCACAATATTGGATACATATTTTGTAGATATATTATGATATAATACTACATACTACTCCTACTACTACTATTAATACTACTACTACCACCACCACCACCAGAGTGACTAATATGACAAATGAAATATGAAATAGACTCGAGACGGGTTTTTGAATATTAAATAAAATATAATAGATTTAAGGAACTAAAATAAGTGTTATACTTATGTTAGTTGTAAGAATAGGCTTTAAGGAATGTATTTACACTATTACATGAATATATGGTATTTATGCTGAGGCACAGCTGACAAGCACATTGTGCTTAGCTGGACCATGTTCAATGATTAAAAATATGTACTCCTGGATACAATTAAAAACTACTACTACTACTACTACTACTACTACTACTACATTTTCGGTGGCTGCATGGTCTAAGGCGTCAATATCATGTTGGACTAAACTTCAGATGACAGGGAGATCGGTGTTCGAATAACCAGTCGTGCGTTCTGAGGGTCTTTTACCCAATTTGGTTTTCCACTCTTCCTCCACGCAGATTTACATACACTTTCTTTAAATTCAACCTTACTCATCCCTAACCCATTAGTGTAATTAGTACAGATGTGTATAACCCGAACAGATAGTAAGAGGCGGTGATAATTTATATATATAACATCAAAGCAATCCACTTTCACTGCCTTGCTCATTTGAGCAATTGATCCCGAGCCAGATTGATTACTAAACGACTGCGCATGCGTAATGATTCTCCCTGCGCAACCAATATAATTATAGTTGTGGTCGTGACATCCTTTGAAGATGATACTGTGTTATGTATCAATTTTCAGTACACCTTGTGTCAGTGTACTGACTGAAGACTTTATTAGCACCGCGTTTTACTACTCGTTCGGTTTAAGGGCCTATATACTAATTACGCTAATAGGTTATGGAGTAGAAAGGCTTAATTTAGAGTAAACGCGCCCAGATTCGCGTGGGGAGAGAGATAGAGAGTGGAAAATTATTATTATTATTATTAGCACCACGTCTTACTACCCGTTCGGGTTATATGCACTTACGCTAATGTGTTATGGTAGGGTAGTGGAATCCGAACCACGGTGGAGGCCTGGCATTCCCCACATTCACAAGATGTCTTGTCAGAGGTGAAGGAAGGGTTTGGTGAGAGAGTGGAAAAGAATTTTAGGAAAAAAAAATCACCCTCGGTGCACTCTACCAGGATCGAACTCCGATCTTCGCGTCTTCGGCAGTCTAATCCAACACGAGAGTAGCGCGCTAGACCACGCGGTCACCGATGCGGGTATGATTTTTATTAGCTTTCTAGTCATGAAAAAAAAAATTGAATCATGTCTAAATTTAATTAATGAATAGTGAAGTGCTTTTTGAGCTATGAGATTAAAAGTTACTGAACACGAAAAATTAGCACCATTTTCATGTTACTTTTGCTTTTGTATTTTTCAGTTCTGGTTTTTTTTTCCCTCTGTTCTTTTTAAAAGCTATGTCAAATCCGATTTGAATCTCAATCTTGTCTGAATCTAACATGAGAGCAGAGTAAATCGATAGTTAGAAACGTGAACGCCATATACTACTGAAGACATTATACACTTGTAACCCGTTTATCCTAATTCTAGTTATCCGAAACACTTTTAAGATAAAAAAAAGGACTGAATGATGATTGGTCAGCGGCTTGGAGATCAATTGGCCCGCAGGCAATCATTAAATACTAAACCAATATATTAACAGTGCAAATGGAAGGTCAAATTTTGTCTTTATTTGTAACAAAAATTCACATCTTTTACTCATTCAGTATCATGATGTAGATAAATGTCATATTCTGAAAATTGAAAAAATAGCGCCTGGACACGGGAATCTAACCCGGGACCTCTGGCTTAGTACGCCAATGCTCTAACCACTGAACTATCCAGGAATCGTCCCATGCCCTGGACCATTCTTCACTCATATTTTAAGTCAGAGTCTGTGATGGACGTGCGGAAATCGTCGGCTACAAATGTGTGCTGTATTAATATCACGATCTATCAGATATCGGAGCAACCCTCGACTCAGTAGTTGGCTTATTGCTGCCACTTGTACGATTATAATAATTGTACTAATTAGTACTAAGCCAAAGGTCACGGGTTCGATTCCCATGTCCAGGTGCTATTTTTCAATTTTCAGAATATGATATCTAGATGGAGTAATCCTCACTAAAATGCATAAATAATAGCTTTGGCTGTTTGATTCGTAAATAGATGTGTTATTTCCACGACATATGAGAGGTTCGGGGCAAACACACGATAACCCTAATTTTATTTTAAAATGTGTTGGCATGGATTTCTGGTAGCTTAGGGCCTACCTCTTAAATTAAAAGTATGTTTTATAGTCAGTCGATATTTCGAGGATATCTAATATCAAAGAGTATTATATTTATTTTTATAACTATATTAACGGATTTTATAGATTTAAATAGTGAAAATATTCCATCTAAACTTATGAGGGTTATCATGTGTTTTTTTTCTTTTTCTTTTTTAGATCATCCTGAATTTTGATCAATCGTTTTGGATCCGAACCCTTCAAATTAGGATAAAAGAATTAATGGTTCAATGGTAAGTCGTTGTATATGCCGAGTGACCTACTGTTTATTGTTTAATATTAACACAGAATATTACTACCCGTTCGTGTTAAACGCTTATGTACTAATCACGCTAATGGTTTTAGAGATTAGGGAAGTTATATTTATAGGAAATGCACTTGCATTACGTGGAGGGAGAGTGGAAAACCATTTAGGAAAAACCCACCCCAGGTAAATGTGACCGATATTAGAACCTCTAATCTCCCCGTCCATCGGGAGTCTAGTCTACTGCGAGAGAAGCGCCTTAGACCACGAGACCACTGAGGCCGGTTTGTTTGGATATCCTTCCATTGACACACAAAATCCCCACATTACACACCCCTACAAATTTATGTCCTTGAATCATTATTATTAGCACCGCGTCTTACTACCCGTTCGGGTTATACGCACTTACGCTAATGTGTAATGATAGGGTGATTGTGAGATGAAATGGAGGACCTACAGTTTAACGTGGGATCCGAACCACGGTGGAGGACTGGCATTCCCCACATTCACAAGATGTCTTGTCAGAGGTGAAGGAAGGGTTTGGTAATCAGATAAATCTTTGCCGGGACCGAGGATTGAACCCCGGCCGCCAGCATATATGTCCTTGAATCATTCGTTTATAAAAACGTTATACAGAGTGTGGTTCCATTTGATGAGAGAGAACTGGGCGTATAGACCTAACAGAGACCACGTTTAATATTTTACTACAGCACTAGAAGAGTGAACGTTAAGTTATTAATGAGACGCCATGCATATCAAATCTTGTGGACATTCCCCAGCTCAAGGAGTATAGAATTTCCGGTTGACAATCATAAAATTCTCATGCCTTTGTATAGTGTGCCTACGACGTACTTTGGAGGTTTTAGAAAATTTCATTTTTCATTTTAACATAAAGGAGGGTGATTGGGGGTGGGGAGGTAGGGGAGCAAGTTTGCTCTATGTGCTGTCGGAGTGATCAGCGAGTGGGTCTTTCATCGTGAGTTTATATTTCATTTCTTTTCTTTTACTAAAATATGCAATTCGCCGGATAGAATCGCGTAAGAAGAATAGAAATCTAGCTTAAAGAAAATGTTTCATATTCATCTTTTTAATAATAACGTTTGTAAAAAATGTTCTTTTTAAAAAAAAAACTTGTTCAAGAAAATCATTTGTATATTCTAGACGAATAGAAAAATTATCCTAATAAGTAAAAAAAAAAATCTTTTGTAATCATTTAATTATTTCCCTGCAAGAACCTGTGGTGTGAAATTTATTAAAGAATTAAGTTCTTTAACTTTTCACTGCGTCTTTTTTTTACTCGCTACAATACTGCGGTAGGGTGAGTAAAGTAAAATGTAGATGAAATGTATCCCCTTTTGTGTGGCGGGATAGTGGAAAATCTTCAGGGGGGAAACTATCTTCAATACACCAAGCCGAGGTTCGAACCTCAAGACTCTAAGCCATCAGAAAAACAGAGCAAATAAGCATTACATTCATACCATGTGTGTTCTTACTGATGCAGGTCTTTTCAGAGTAGAAGAGTAGTTTTTGGAATCTATTATATATATTAGTTTAGTATAATGTATTTCGTTTGTGTTACATACGCTGTACTCATCACACGGTATTGTAAGGATGATAAGGTGTCGTTGATGTTGGTGGGCAGGATGTGCAGCTCGAATGGGAGAGTCTAGAACCTTTTTCAGGATACTGAGTGGTAAACTCAATGGGAAAAGACCAGTGGGAAGACCTTGACACAGATAGGAGGATAGCATTAGAATGGACCTGAAAGAGATAGGGTGTAATGAGGTGGACTGGATAGAACTAGCTCAAGATAGGTATATGGTGTAATGAGGTGGACTGGATAGAACTAGCTCAAGATAGGGATAGGGTGTAATGAGGTGGACTGGATAGAACTAGCTCAAGATAGGGATAGGGTGTAATGAGGTGGACTGGATAGAACTAGCTCAAGATAGGGATAGGGTGTAATGAGGTGGACTGGATAGAACTAGCTCAAGATAGGGATAGGGTGTAATGAGGTGGACTGGATAGAACTAGCTCAAGATAGGGATAGGGTGTAATGAGGTGGACTGGATAGAACTAGCTCAAGATAGGGATAGGGTGTAATGAGGTGGACTGGATAGAACTAGCTCAAGATAGGGATAGGGTGTAATGAGGTGGACTGGATAGAACTAGCTCAAGATAGGGATAGGGTGTAATGAGGTGGACTGGATAGAACTAGCTCAAGATAGGGATAGGGTGTAATGAGGTGGACTGGATAGAACTAGCTCAAGATAGGGATAGGGTGTAATGAGGTGGACTGGATAGAACTAGCTCAAGATAGGGATAGGGTGTAATGAGGTGGACTGGATAGAACTAGCTCAAGATAGGGATAGGGTGTAATGAGGTGGACTGGATAGAACTAGCTCAAGATAGGGATAGGGTGTAATGAGGTGGACTGGATAGAACTAGCTCAAGATAGGGATAGGGTGTAATGAGGTGGACTGGATAGAACTAGCTCAAGATAGGGATAGGGTGTAATGAGGTGGACTGGATAGAACTAGCTCAAGATAGGGATAGGGTGTAATGAGGTGGACTGGATAGAACTAGCTCAAGATAGGGATAGGGTGTAATGAGGTGGACTGGATAGAACTAGCTCAAGATAGGGATAGGGTGTAATGAGGTGGACTGGATAGAACTAGCTCAAGATAGGGATAGGGTGTAATGAGGTGGACTGGATAGAACTAGCTCAAGATAGGGATAGGGTGTAATGACGTGGACTGGATAGAACTAGCTCAAGATAGGGATAGGGTGTAATGGGGTGGACTGGATAGAACTAGCTCAAGATAAGGTATAGGTGGTGTACTTTTGTAAATAACTTTTGTGTTCCTAATGCCATAGAGTAAGTAAGTTGGTAGTGAAAAACTGTTAACCCTGGCAGGAGTGACTACGTGGTTTTGGATAACTTTGATATTGTTTTCTCTTTGAGTTGATTTTTTTTTATATAAAACATAATAATCACTGCGTCTTTAGAGGAGAGTGAGAAACCATTTAGTAAAACGTCCCCAAGTAGACGCGACCATGATTCGAACCCCAGTCTCGCCGTCAATAGCAGACCAGTGTTAACATGAGAGTGACGCGTTAGACCATTCGACCATCGAGGTGGGTAATATTTGTGTAGTTTCCTCTTTTGATGTATTTGGTCAATCTGATAGCAATCGTCATGTTTCGTTGTAATACTCGCCGGACACGACGAGATAAATCTGGAGAGTGTGTTTTATTGTATTTTGCCATTTGTTTTTATCGCTCGAATCAGTGTAGGTTTCACCACGGAAGGGATTATACCATGGACATATAATACATTCACGACCTTAGTTTACTTGGATGACAGCTCAAAAAGTTACTAGAAGCAGTCCCTAATATATCCCTACGCCAACAGCTGACATATCTCACTTTGGATAACTGTAATGAAAACAGATGGTAATATAAGAAGGTGATGGTTAACTACAGTAGCCCCATGGCTTCTTTGGTGCTGACTGATGGCTTTGAAAAGTTACCAGACCAAATTATGTATCCCTACGCCGAACCATATGATCTGCAAAAACATATGTTTAGCCCCTGTCAGTTCTGACGGTCAAAATGTATGTATATACCTAAATGTTGACTGTCAGAAGTCAGCTGTGAGATGTCAGTCAGCACCAAAGAAGTCATGGGGCTACTGTACAGTAATTTAGGCCGATATTATTTATTATATTTATTTGAGGTCGACACAAAGCTTATTTATCGTTTTATTCCGTTTGAAAAAAAAAATTATTATTCACAGCACTTTCACGAAAGGTCTAACCTCAAAATGGTGACCGATGAATTTAAATCATGTGATCGAACGTAACGGAAACAAGTTATTTACAATTATGCACCCACGCAGTGGATAAAAATATTGTATTCAATTACATATTTCGAAATACGATAAAATAATCAAGAAATAATTAATATATATGACAAGATTACACATAGTCAATAACGTTCCAAAACGAAAAATGAGTACTTTTAATGATGTTTAAAATATTGTTTCGAGTTGGATAAAAAGAAATTATTAAAAGTAATGAAAGGGTATAAGAAAACTTAAGCTAACATTATTTTAAGTGTAAAATATAACATGTGATAATAAAAATGTAACATCTATAAAAAAAAACTGATATTTTACAAGCGTTGGCAAACCAAAACCTTAACGTATGATTTTTGAACTGTCATCCAGGTAAAAACCTGTCATGAAAGGACTTTACGTATATATAAGTATTATAGGTGCCAAAGGTTGTATACAGATAAATAACGCGAGCCTTTCTTTATATGATGCTTCGAATAATACTTTCAAAGTATGTTCATAAAAATTCATTAGTTTGCATAATAAAAACACTGATTAAGAGTAATTGCCTGCCATGACATCCCCAAATTTTTATTAATTCATAAGTTTAACAATTTGAAACCCGCTTTGGTGGCCACGAGGTCTAACGTGCTACTATTGTGTTGGACTAGACTACCGAAGACGGATAGATCGGAGTTCGATCCCGGTCGGGTGCACTGAAGATGATATTTCCTAAATGGTTTTCCACTCTTCTTTCACAAAAATTCGGGTGCATTATACTCTAAATTAAACCTTCCTAATCCCTAAGCCATTAGTGTTATTAGTACATAGGCGTTTAACCCGAACGGGTAGTAAGATGCGGTGCTTTAAAAAAATTCATAATAATTTACACTATTTATCGTACGAGTAGTGCAGTGAGCTCTTATTTGAAATGCTGTGGTTCAGTACCCGGTTAGATTAACTGGTTTTTAGAAGTGTAATTAATATAATTAATGTCCAAGTCAAAGTCTCCTTTAAACCCCACAATAACGTTCACGTTTTTGAAACATTTCGGAGGAAGAAGAACAAAAGAGGACGGGGAGATCGAGGTTCGAATCTCGGTCGGGTGAACTGGGGGGTGGTTTTTCCCTAAATGGTTTT
>CABFOW010003236.1:41283-56298 GCA_902141385.1 Timema californicum
GTCAGAATGTTAAAAACTGTGCCATCCTACTATCAGTAATGATGAAGAGTGGATAGTCAGAATGTTAAAAACTGTGCCATCCTACTATCAGTAATGATGAAGAGTGGATAGTCAGAATGTTAAAAACTGTGCCATCCTACTAGCAGTGATGATGAAGAGTGATCCATATGCATACTAGTTAGTTACACGTACCTCAGACACACGGGCCGTATTTATGTATGCTGAGTGCGCTCACTTGTTTGGGGTGTACATTAATTAGTGTGTGCCTTGTCCTGGCATATTTATGCCCGGTTTCCTCCCCAGGTAAATGTATATAGCTTACTAAAACTGCTGACTAAAGTTTAGATAAATACCAAACATGACCTCTAGTTTAAAACTTATATTAATCCCGCGATATATTTATAGTTTCGCTATGTTCACA
Source organism: Timema californicum (assembly GCA_902141385.1). NCBI lineage: Eukaryota > Metazoa > Arthropoda > Insecta > Phasmatodea > Timematidae > Timema > Timema californicum. The sequence continues at coordinate 41,705 of CABFOW010003236.1, forward strand.
AAATAAAACCCACAGCTTTGACCACGTAGTCTAAGCCTTCGGATTCGCATTACACCTAGTCATTGTTTATAAAAAAAGGTCAAGGTTCGAATCCCAGCCAGTTGTACTGTGTTTTTATTCAATTATTTTTTATTCACTGTGGATATCTCACGTATATACATATTCTATTTTCTCCAACCTTACCTCTTAATTAAGCCGTTAATAATTAGCGTGTATATTAAAATTACACTATTGAAAAAGTAAAAAAAATATATGATAGATTTAGGAACATAACTTAATATCTCTTATTGTGATTTTAATAAATCTGTACGAACCTTCGAAATTTCGAATCCAAATTCGAATCTTAGCGAGATTCAGATTTAAAATTTTGAATCTGAATAAATCTTAGACTCAGATTCGATATGTTTAGCTCAAAATTAGAATCTCCCTATTAGTACTTGTTTATAAAATTAATATAATCAGACAGGAAACCAGTTGCTTGGTAGAGTAAAGAGAAAACATAGCTACAGTAGCCCCGCGGCTTCTTTGGTGCTAACTGACAGCTCACAGCTGACCTCTGACAGTTAACATTTAGGTATATACCTAAATTTTGGGTGTCAAAAGTGACAGCTGCTAAACACATGTATTTGCAGATCCTCTGGTTCCGCGTAGCGATACGTAATTTAGTCTGGTAACTTTTCAAAGCCGTCAGTCAGCACTAAAGAAGCCATGGGGCTACTGTAGAGATCTGTAAAGGAAGGAATATTGTGCGGGACAGTTTTTTGTGACATTGAATGTCTTGTACTGGGATTAAAAAAAGCGGCGTGATCTTTATTTGATTTTTCACTTTTTGAGATAAGTTCTATTTAATTCATTATTTTTTTAATAAATAGAAATTTTGAATAAGATATTTATTAACATTTTTTTTAATGGATTGGATTCGGAAATTTAGCATTGTAAAATATTCAACAAAGATTTTATTTGAAACAATATCACAGTAAGCCTAAAATAAATGAATCTATTCATATCTGAACCTGTTTTTTTAACTAAAATATTTAATACGATTTTTTTTTTCAAACGTGGTATTCGGTTGGGAATCGAGTCAAAATATTTTTTAGACATGATATTTGATTTGGAATCAACTCGAATTGTTTTAGGTACTTATTAGATTCGATTCGGACTCGACAAGAAAAAATTTTAGGCATGAGATTCGATACTAACTCGATTCAAACAAATTTTAGGCATGAGATTCAATTCGGACTCGACTCAAAAAAATGTTTTAGGCATGAGATTCGATTCTGACTTTACTAAAAAAATTGTTTAGGTGTGATATTCGATTCGGACTCGACAAGAAATATTTTTAGGCGTCAGATTCAACTCAGACTCAACTAATTTTTTTTAGACATTATGCCTATTAGATTCAGACCCAAACATTTGAACCGGAAATTTTTCTTAGGCATGATATTTGATTCAGACTTGACTCAATTTCTTTTTAGCGCCGCGTTTTACTACCCATTCTGGTTGTACACATAATATGTACTAATTACTTATGTGTTACGGATGATGAAGATTATATTTATAATAAGTATATCCACCTTAACGTACTTTTTTAAGCGATGCAGTGAGCTTGAGCTCCTAGTGCCATAGAGTGAGTAAGTAATTACTTTGAAATTTAGAACAATTTAAAAATACATTCCTGCAATCTACCAAGCAATGCCCAAACGGATAAATTGTATACGACATTTAGCTAAACCTGTGTTTTTTTTAAATAATTTCAATTCAGGGAAAATCTAATAAGTTTGATATATTTTTTTAGATAGATAACAGAAATATCAAAATTTAAATTTTCTGAACCATCTATTAGATATATTTATATTTGTCATATTATAAAATGCATCCCCTCTCCTTACTACTATTTCTTGATTGACTGATAGTATAAAAATATCTTAACCATTTATTATTTTCTATCTACTTTAATTTATACCCTAATGTTCATACGAGCAAATATTTTTATAAGATAATTCTAGTATTTCCTGCATTCCTAATTTAAAATAAATATTTTCTATGTGTTTGTTAAATTTTTGACGAGTTAGTGAATCCCACGCAGCTATCTAATATATTCAGCCTTTTTTTTAAATTATTTTATCAGAAATGCATATTTATTCATACACTCTATGAGATGCAATATAAGACCTTACTGATTTACATTGCAAAATTTCACATCAAAGTGGAAATATTATTACTTGAAGAGGTGATTTTAGAGCTGGGTTATAAAAGTTAAAGATATAATACCACTTTAAAAAAAATCAACATAAAATATTATAAAAAGGATATTGTACCATAATACTAATCAATATTCAATTTTAAAATGATACCTGAAGTTATAGTGGTCACCCTATTTTTAGAATGATAGTGGACATATTGTCAAGAGGGTTTGTTTTAATGTTTAGTTGATAATTAAACATGAAAATAATAAAATGTTTATTTACTGTATGAGAATCCATAAGATGGTTTTCATCCTCAGTAAATCACGTGTTGAAGTTAATGGCTTTTAAAAATTAATTTTTTACATGTAAGTAAGGGCACTAAATGGGGATAAGAAGACATAAAAAGGCAAACATAATAATTGCGACATTACGATTAAATGAGAAAAACAATTCACACTTTAAAAATTTGCAACTGGAAAAAGAGGTAAGATCCAACTGTCATAAGATGAACTTTTTAGAAAACATATATATTTTGTGGCCAAAATTGATAACAGGTTACTATTTTATTATTATGCTATGGGTATTATTATTATTATTATTATTATTATTATTATTATTATTAGCACCGCGTCTTACTACCCGTTCGGGTTATACGCACTTACGTTAATGTGTAATGGTAGGGTGATTGTGAGATGAAATGGAGGACCTACAGTTTAACGTGGGATCCGAACCACGGTGGAGACCTGGCATTCCTCACATTCACAAGATGTCTTGTCAGAGGTGAAGGAAGGGTTTGGTAATAATATAAATCTGTGCCGGGACCGAGGATTGAACCCCCGCCGCTCTATGGGTATTAATAATAAATATAAAAAGTGAAATGCATATGGCGTATGAATACGTGAAAATAGATATAATAGCTTTTACAGGTGTCCCGTGAAAATTGGACTATAATGTTCATCCACTAAGGGATGATCTAAGACCCTGCCGCTGAAGCCATAAATAGAAGTGTACATATTAATTATTTTAAAATATGAAGTTGAGTTTTACAATAAAATATATTATCACTGTAGTATCTTAGTATTATTAAAACTTGCGTGGTATATTTCAACGTCATTTTATAAACAAATTATTGTTCATATTTATGTGCGTTTTCAATTCTTTCAAATCTTCAAAGAGGAGGAAAGAAAATAAAAAATAATAAAATTAAGATAGTAAAGAATGAGAGGCTATATATTATAAAGTAACATGATTACAATACCTCTTTCTCACGTCAGATTACTCCAGAGTGAATGTATATAATATATTATATATACATTTATTTCCAGGTTGTGGTAAAAAAACCTTTACGATAAGGTGGATGAAAATGGATCCTCTGATATTGTACTCAGAATTTTTGATTGGCATTTTTTCTTTTATTAAATATGGGTTGTATCTACTTTTTCTCGAATCATTATCTTAATTTTAGCAACGAATCCTGAATTTTAGCATAAGTATAAGAAGATAGCTTTAACACATGAGTTTTTTTTCCCCATCAATTCTTATTTTGTTTATATTAAATATTTAGTGGTTATATAAAATAATAATTTAGTTACCAAGATGTTTCAATGTAAATTAATGTTGAACTGAGTGATAAATTAATGGCCTGGGGTCTGGTAGCTATGTTTTATTTGAACTATGTTGAGCTAAGAAACTGGTAGATTATGTCCCCAGAATTTGATTAATTTTAATTGTTATATCGCTGCTAGATAAGCGCTTAATTTATCCATAGATGTTTGTCTTTGCTGTCGTACGATAAGATTCAAATAGCCAAAGTTGTTATTTATGCTTTTAGTGAGGATTACTCCATCTACAGTAGCCCCACGGCTTCTTTGGTGCTGACTGACAGCTCACAGCTGACTTCTGACAGTCAACATTTAGGTATATATAGTAGCCCTGTGGCTTCTTTGGTGCTGACTGACAGCTCACAGCTGACTTCTGACACTCAACATTTAGGTATATACAGTAGCCCCGTGGCTTCTTTGGTGCTGACTGACAGCTCACAGCTGACTTCTGACACTCAACATTTAGGTATATACAGTAGCCTAGTGGCTTCTTTGGTGCTGACTGACAGCTCACAGCTGACTCCTGACAGTCAACATTTAGTTATATACAGTAGCCCCGTGGCTTCTTTGGTGCTGACTGAGAGCTCACAGCTGACTTCTGACAGTCAACATTTAGGTATGTACCTAAATTTTAACTGTCAGAAGTGACAGCTGCTAAACACATATTTTTACAGATCATATGGTTCGGCGTAGGGATACATAATTTGGTCTGGTAACTTATCAAAGCTGTCAGCTAAAACCAAAGAAATCATGGGGCTACTGTATATATCATATTCTGAAAATTGAAAAATGACACCTGGACACGGGAATCGAGCCCGGGACCTTTGGCTTAGTACTAATTAGTACAATTATGATAATTGTACAAGTGGCAGCATTAAACCAACTACCGAAGTCGAAGGTGGCTGCGTTATCTGATAGATCGTGATATTAATACAGCACACATTTGTAGCCGACGATTTCCACACGTCCATCATAGACTCTGCCTTAAAATATGAGGGAAGAATGTTGCTGATCACGGGACGATTCCTGAATAGCTAAGTGGTTAGAGCATTGGCGTACTTCTCCAAAGGCCCTGGGTTTGAGTCCCCTGTCCAGGTGTCATTTTTCAATATTTCAGAAAATCGTAAGATAGTTTTTAATTTTTGTATTCGTTTGTTTTAGATTTTTGGGGACAAATTCAGGTAGAAATTCCCTTGTACTCAAGACGAGAGTACATGAGATCGGCTCTAACCCAATGAATACCTCAAATAAACCGGGGAGGGAGGGGAGGGGGGCGGGGTAATGATGCCATTATATTAAACATCCAACGCCCACACATAATTGAGTATAATGGTTAATAATCAGCGGTGACAGTTCTCCCCTTTCTGGATTGATGTCTAAGCCTACAATTAATTTAGCACCGCGTCTTACTACCTGTTCGTATTTATACGCTTAGGCCTCCAATTAGTCTGAATATAATGTATCATGTATATCAATCAAGTCAACAAAATGTTACCTACGTTCATTAGTAGACTTTAGTTAATGAAAAGTCAACTCAAGAATGGATTGAAGAATTGTCTCGATTGCCTTTTAAAAGAATATATCTTTCTCTCTCTTTTTCAGTCGATTTCGTTCGTTTCTTCAATCCCCTATTGTTGTTCCGTTTAACTTGTATCTCGAACTTAATTAATTGCTTTTTTTTTTGTTTCATTCCATTGTTGATTCATTTATCTCGGCTAAGGTTTATATTTGGAAAAAAACCTCTTTAAATGTTTCTAACTTTTTCCGCACGATCCGCGCCCATCGATCATCTCCCCTTCTCTATTTTATCTTTACAATTTATCTTGTTTTATAATATCAATCTGTAGACGTTTACAATATAAATACATTTATATAGTACCAACACATTCTCAAACATAAACACATACTTTTAGTAACACACTCAAACATAAACACATACTTTTAGTAACACACTCAAACATAAACACAAACTTTTAGTAACACACTCTCAAATATAAACACAAACTTTTAGTAACACACTCAAACATAAACACAAACTTTTAGTAACACACTCAAATATAAACACAAACTTTTAGTAACACACTCTCAAACATAAACACATACTTTTAGTAACACACTCAAACATAAACACAAACTTTTAGTAACACACTCAAATATAAACACAAACTTTTAGTAACACACTCTCAAATATAAACACAAACTTTTAGTAACACACTCAAACATAAACACAAACTTTTAGTAACACACTCAAATATAAACACAAACTTTTAGTAACACACTCTCAAACATAAACACAAACTTTTAGTAACACACTCAAATATAAACACAAACTTTTAGTAACACACTCTCAAATATAAACACAAGCTTTTAGTAACACATTCTCAAATATAAACACAAGCTTTTAGGAACACATTCTCAAACATAAACACATACTTTTAGTAACACATTCTCAAACATAAACACAAACTTCTAGTAACACACTCTCAAATATAAACACAAACTTTTAGTAACACACTTAAATATAAACACAAACTTGTAGTAACACACTCTCAAATATAAACACAAACTTTTAGTAACACATTCTCAAATATAAACACAAACTTTTAGTAACACACTCTCAAATATAAACACAAACTTTTAGTAACATATTCTCAAACATAAACACAAACTTCTAATAGCACACTCTCAAATATAAACACAAACTTTTAGTAACAGACTCTCAAATATAAACAAAAACACCTAGAATGTCCATGAATATCTCAATATTGGTTAAACGAATCTGAACAATATAAATTTTCCTTAGATCCTCTTAATAACTATAATAATCCACGCGATGACCACGTGTTCCAAATGTCGAGCTCATTTAGACGTTCGATGTTCGAATACCGACCAGGTGTATTAGTAGTGTTTTTATAATATTGATTTGGGTTCCCGCCCTCAATTTCTATCCTACTCACCCCTACTCCAATAATGCAATTAAATGCGGACTGCCTTGAAGGGTAAAAAAACGAGGTGTAAAAAAAAAGAAGTAGCTATTTTTCAATTACTCTATACGTTGTTCTAATTAACAACCAATTATAGAACTCGCTTATTGTTCTATTTACTCTGATGAATCGCATTATAGGGTAGTACTAAATTATTGAAATATTATGAATGGATTAGTAGCTAATTACTAACGAAACGGGTGAACATTTGAAAACAAAAAGTACTTCAATCCATTTAAAATCTCTCTTTGTTTGTAATATGAAACCAAAATCCCCTGTGATACAACTTCTGATAGAATGGGTTCTTTAATTATGAATGAATCGACAAATCTTCAAGCAGATTAGGGAAATAATTTGAAAACTTTAGTGGTTTTTCAGACGAGTTGATATTCTTATTAAGACTTATTCAGAATATTGAGCTTTACGATTATTACTTTAATATCCGATATAAACCGTATTTAATCTCTTCCATATGAGCTTTGAGGGGAATTATTTCTTTAAGAGAGAAAAAAAAGCTTTCTCCTTTTTGTAGTCACACAGAATTTTTTCGAACAAATTGAAAAATGACACTTGAATAGGGGAATCGAACCCGTGAATTATAAAATAATTCAGATATGGCTGATTTCCGTAATTATAATCGTTCATTCCCCAAACTTCGTCTTTCAAATGTCAAACGTGACAGCTGCTAAACACATGTTTTTGCAGATCATCTGGCTCGGCGTAGGGATATGTAATTTGGTCTGGCAGCTTTTTAAAACTGTCAGTCAGCACCAAAGAAGCCATTGGGCTACTGTATCTAATTGTATAACGTTGCTAGGTGACCTAGTGGTCTAGGGGTAAGGTGTCGGACTTCTGTGCTGGGGGGTCCGGGGTTCAATCCTCGGTTTCAGCACAGATTTGACTGATTACCAAATCTTTCTTTCACCTCTGACAAGACGTGTATTAATCACAACTTGTGAATGTGTGGAATGCCAGGCCTCCACCGTGGTTCGTATTCCACGATAAACTGTAGGTCCTCCATTTCATCTCACAATCACCCTGCCATTACACATTAGCGTAAGTGCGTGTAACCCGAACGAGTAGTAAGACGCGGTGCTAATAATAATATAATGTTGCTTTTTATCCATCTAGACACACTTTCGTTTATCTCTACTCTACTCTACTCAGTCGTGAATCCAAGGGCGTGGGACGTATTCGGAACAAATACACATGGTGGGAACGAAACCATTAGCCAATTAATACTTTAGTTGAAAAGTAAACCCCTTCAGTGACCGCATGGTCTAACGCGCTATTCTCTGGGTTGACTAGAATGCCGATGACGGGCAGATCGCGGTTAGAATCTCGGTCGGGTGTATTGAGGGTGGTTTTTCCTGGATGGGGTTTCACTTTCCTTCTATGGAAATTCCGGTACACTTCCTTTCACTATAACCTTTTTAATCCCTAACACATTAGTGTAATTAGTACGTAAGTGTATAAACCAAACGGGTAGTAAAACTCGGTACTGAATTATTATTATTATTATTATTATTATTATTATTATTATTATTATTATTATTAGCACCGCGTCTTACTACCCGTTCGGGTTATACGCACTTACGCTAATGTGTAATGGTAGGGTGATTGTGAGATGAAATGGAGGACCTACAGTTTAACGTGGAATCCGAACCACGGCGGAGGCCTGGCATTCCNCACATTCACAAGATGTCTTGTCAGAGGTGAAGGAAGAGTTTGGTAATCAGATAAATCTGTGCCGGGACCGAGGATTGAACTCGGTACTGAAACAAAATTTAAAAGTAAATATCTACTATCTAAATAAAATAAAATTGCATTCTATTATTATTTTTTATTATTTTTACTTTTCGAAGATAATGTAACTCAGGTGATCTCCCCCGGACGACAGACACACCTCAGCGCGTTGTCCATCCCTTTCCTCAGCATGGATCGTATAATTGTATTCGCCATACTCTTTATATCTAGGTATTACTTAGATAACTCATGAACAAAATATAATAAGGTAATTTGACAGTGAAAATTACTAAGAGTTTTTGAGTCTATAACATTTGGCAGGAAATTTAACATGGGGAATGGGGGTATTGTTATAGTTTAAAAAAAGATACATTCAGTATCATCGCTGAGGGAACTCCAGGTCTCATGGAGATAAGATTTAACTTCGCTTTCTCTCAGTTAACTGTTTCCAAATCTCCTCGTTCTCAGTTATGTCTGAAGGTGGTGTGCTGGGGTAAGAAGGAGCTACTGGCCAAATCTCCTCGCTCTCAAGTTATGTCTGAAGGTGATGTGCTGGGGTAAGAAGGAGCTACTGGCAGCCTCGACCAACCTTCGTTGTGAAACTTGTCTTATATTTGAGGGGAGATTGACCACACGAAAACGAGAGAATGACAACGCTGTTGCCCAATAGTAGCCATGCAGTTACTTCAGAGATGATATCCAGTGTAGCAAGTGTAAATTTCTCACTCCATTCCAGCAACACCGACCAGATGAGGAAGCCGACGTCTATTATATTGTACTACTATAAAGCCACATGGCTGACTCACTGACATTAATATTTACCCACTTCCAGATGAGCTAGAAACTTGAAATTTGGCAAACTTATAGGTTCTAGCTTGCAACCGAAGGAAAAATTCCAAAAAGTTTTAAAAAAATATTTTAACCCCCGAAAAAAATTTCAAAATGTCGGAGCAACTTTGAAGTCGGTGCGAAACTTTATTTGGAGATCTCTTGTGGCTAAACGGTAAGACCTGTCAAAAAACATCTCTGGAATTACATTGGTTTACATCCACTTGTAAAGAAAACCCATTGGGGTCTTGGGGGTGGAGCCCCCAACGAGCAAGGCGAGTTTTTATTACAAAACCCTCTGCCTCGATCTGGCATATCATCGTTGTCGTCTCAGTCAAAACAAGATATTTCATGAAATAAACATTTCAAATATATTTTCAATAAGCAATTCGGACAAATTAATGCAATTAAGGATTAGAGTTAGGTTGAAAAGGGTTATTTTTAGCCCCGCGTCTTACTACCCATTCGGTTTATACGCTTTTGTACTAAATACGCTAATGATTTTTTGTATTAGGAAGGTTATATTTAGATGAAGTGTACCCGCATTTGTGTGGAAGGAGAGTGATGAAATATTTTGGGAAAAAACCTCAGTACACCCGACCGAGATTCGAATCTCAATCGCTCCGTCATCGGCAACCTAGTCTACTGCGATAGTAGCGCTTTAGACCACGCGGACCCCGAAGCGGGTGCATATGTTTGTTATTAGACTAACCTGTATATAATTTTATGATTAAGTACAAACATCGATTTTATATAACTAGTTGTTAGTTCAATCATCTGTTGTAGTAGTATGTGTCCTCTTATTTGTTCACTAATATAATTATATTTCAATCTAATTGTATTTTGATTCATATACTTAACTAGCAATCCCGTAAGGCACTGACCATGATCCACTGTGGTATAAGAATTATATAATCCCCCCAAGGATGCCCGATTTCATTTTGAAACGTTATCTCTGAAATGAAAAATATTTTATTCAAAAATTTGTTAAAAATAGCCTAATTAAAAATTTAAAAATCATGCTTTGGGGTGCATTCGGACCTCCTTCCGTCCACCTGTGTTAAAAATGTCAGATCTCTGCGTGCCGTAGACTTGGATGGGCATCGCGCACACACACACACACACACACACACTTCCTTTTATTATTATAGATATATGAATCTCTTAAAACAATTTAATATTGTATTTAAATGATATGTTAACAATTTCATTTTGCAATATCATATAAACCTATTGCCTTATTATCCTATTCCTTCACCCGCTTCGGTGGCCACGTATTTTGATGCGCTACTCACGCAGTAGACTAAAATGCCGATTACGGGAAGATCGAGGTTCTAATCTTGGTCGGGTGTATTGAGGGTGATTTTTACAAAATAATTTTCTACACTCCCTCCACGCAAATACACACTTCCTCTAAATATAACCTTCCTAATCTATAAAACTATTTTTGAAATTATAACACAGACGTACAGTCCGAACGGGTAGTAAGATTCGGTACTAAAAAAAATCTTCAATTTAATTATTTAATTTTTCAACTGTATTCATATAATTATCAACATTTCTAACTTTTTAATCTTACACCCGCCTCGGTGGCGTAGTTGGCTAACGCGCTAGTCGTGTTGAGCTCGACTACTGAGGACGGGGCGATCAAAGTTCGAATCTCGGTCGGGTGAACTGAGGGTGGTTATCCCTAAATGGTTTTCCACTCTCCCTCCACGCAAATGCGGTTTCACTTCTTCTAATTCAACTTTCCCAATTCCTAATTAATTAACGTAATTAGTACTTAAAGCGTATAACCCGAACGGGTTGTAAGACGCGGTGCTAAATATTATTATATTATTATTATTATTTAATATTACCTCATTTTAATGTGTTTCATATTATTAACAGTCTAATAACTTATTTTTCATATTTTATAAAACAATTTCTTAGTTTACCAAAATTCAATTCATATTATTTAACTTTTCTCAATTTTAATAAACAAATAGTAGAGATTTGTTATTTTTAAATTTTATCCTATATTATACTCCTTACTACAATCATTTTAGAATGTTTTATAAAATTTTATTAGTTTTCTTGTGCATCCCAATTCCTGGTTTCTTTTCCGACGGTGGTCCGAGATGAGAAAAGATTCCGGATCTCATTTTTTTCCCCTCTCTCTTCTGTTTGTTGTTTGTAGGGTTTTATTTGCTTGTTTCGTCTTATAAGTCCTATGGTGCATAAATACGTCAAACAACTATTTCTCCTTTTGACGTCAGCAAGTATACCCTGATTTTAGTTGGAAGAACAGTAGAGATAATCAAAACATATTTCTTTGCGGCCAACATTGATAATTTTTTTTAAATATAAATTGTGTTATTTGATAGGTATTGATAATATCTATCAAAAGTAACATCTGCAGATGACATGACTATACGTATGAATATATTAACATTGTTTTAGTAACTTTAGTAACTAACTTCTACTGTTCTTCCTACCAAAATCATACTATATTTACTTGGTCTACATTTATATATAAAACAATTTGTTTCACATTTTTGATTATTTTTTTCCATCACGAGTTTTTGTTTTATCGTAAGCGACTCGGGTTGTTTGTAGATTTTGAAAACTTTCCCTTTTTTTTCTTAATTGTTTCTCGCTAGACAATGGGAACATTTATTTTTAAAAAAACAAGTGTATAAGCTATTTTGTACGTTTTCTAAAATGTGTGCTATATACAGGATGTTCCACATTTTCTGCCCTTCGTACACCAATTACGTTAATTAGTTTGAGAGTTATAAGGGAAACACAGGGGTCGAGGGTGAGCGAAACACCCTGTGGAAAATTCTGAAAAATTAAAAAATGACACCTGGACACGGGAATCGAACCCGGGACCTTTGACTTAGTACGCCAATACTCTAACCACTGAGCTATCCAGGAATAGTCCCATGTTCAGGGTCATTCTTCAGTCATATTTTAAGGCAGAGTCTATGATGGACGTGCGGAACTCGTCGGCTATAAATGTGTGATTTATTATTATTATTATTAGCACCGCGTCTTACTACCCGTTCAGGTTATACGCACTTACGCTAACGTGTAATGGTAGGGTGATTGTGAGATGAGATGGAGGACCTACAGTTTAATGTGTGATCCGAACCACGGTGGAGGCCTGACATTCCACACATTCACTAGTTGTGATTAATACACGTCTTGTCAGAGGTGAAGGAAGGGATTGGTAATCAGATAAATCTTTGCCGGGACCGAGGATTGAACCCTGTACCCCCAGTACAGAAGTCCGACACCTTACCCCCTAGACCGCCAGGTCACCCGATTTTGTATTAATATCACGAGCTGTCAAATAACGCAGCCACCCTAGACTCGGTAGTTGGGTTAATGCTGCCGCCTGTACAATTATAATAACTGTACTAATTAGTACTAAGCCAAAGGTCCCGAATTCGATTCCCGTGTCCAGGTGTCATTTTTCAATTTTTCAGAATATGATATCTATATGGAGTAATCCTCACTGAATAATAGCTTGGGCCATTTGACCCTGTATAATGGAGGCAAGGAGTGAATGAACTCGCTGACCTAGTTCCTCGCCGTCAGCAATCCCGCTGACACCCCATCGCACTCATACGCGTGGTAACAACACGTGGCTGCTCTTGTAAATGTGTACCAAACGTTGATCTGTTTACCTAATTTTGTGGTTTAGCGAGTATTATTTTATTTCGCCACGTCTAATTACCTGTTCGGGCCATAATTACGCTAATGGGACATGAACGAAGAAAGTAAAATTTTAAAGGTAAATGTGCCTGCGTTTACGTTAAGCGAAAGTGGGTTATAATTTAGGGGGAAAACCACTCTCAGCACACCCAACTGGGATTCGAACCTGATCTCCTCGTCATCGGCAGTCCAGTCTACTGCGAGAGTAGAGCCTTAGACCGTGCGGACACCGAAGCGGATGTGAAGTAAATTAAATCTATGTTTGTATTAATGCAAAATTTGATTCTTCATTTTTACAAAATAAAAATGTTTTTAATTTTTTTTTAATTTAGAAGCACTTAGCTTGTCTCACGCCCCCCCCCCTACACCCCACCCCCCTTGATCTGAGGGCTAGTGTCAAAATAAAAACTTCCCGGGGTTTAGTTAGATAATATTTAAATATTAAGTTTGAGCAAAAACCATTAAACCAATTTAGATAAGTGGCCAGTGTCAGACTGAATTGTAGAATCCACTTTTTTGGGTGGGGAGGGCGGGGGCGGGGTTCGGACGCCCATGAAACGTAAGGATCCAAACTAATCCCAAGGTAAAAAAATTTCATGTTTACAAAAACCTTTTATTTTATATGAGAAAGTAAAAATGAGTTGTTTATACTCTGAAAAATGTCACTTAAAAGTTTGACACAGTATTTGATAATATTTACAAAGCTTAACTTTTTTTGTTTTTCAACAAATGTTTTGTGTTGTTTCTCCTTCGAACTACAAAACAATAATCTCCCAAAGAGTATTTTAATAATTATAATCATCATATTTTTATCAACAAAAGCAACAATAATAAACTGGTTTTAGACTTATTTGGAAATTAGAAGTTTTAAATATTCCTCATAATATTTATAATAAATACATGTGTGTGTTATTCCTGTAAATATCTATAGTAAAGAATACAAAGCCAATTTTTAGTATTGGCTCCTACATGTGATAGATTTTTTTAAAAAAGAAATTACTCTCATGTGAAAAAAAATCACGAAATAATAATTAGGTTGTTACAACTCAACTTTATTAGTAATTATATTATTTTTTGTTTGTCTGTTACAAGATATAATGATTGACACGTGGTCATTGTATTCTTTGGGTTGTTGCTTTAATAAAACCTAGCAGACACATTTATATATATAGTTATTATAATTATATATATTTCAAATCTATTAACATAGCCATGGACTTATTAACGTTAAAATGACTCGCCAACACATCCGCACCCTTGCCTTCCTTTTCTACCAATGTCCTCGAGCAGCACCCTTGCCTTCCTTTTCTTCTAGTGTCCTCGAGCCACACCCTTGTCTTCCTTTTCTTCCAGTGTCCTCGAGCCACACCCTTGCCTTCCTTTTCTTCCAGTCTCCTCGAGCAGCACCCTTGCCTTCCTTTCCTTCCAGTGTCCTCAAGCCGCACCCTTGCCTTCCTTTTCTTCCAGTGTCCTCAAGCCGCACCCTTGCCTTCCTTTCCTTCCAGTGTCCTCGAAGCGCACCTCAGCGCTCAACCAGCCCCACATCA
>CABFOW010003236.1:59938-79045 GCA_902141385.1 Timema californicum
TGATTGTGTGAATCAACCAGAGAGACCTCTGTGTATCACCCTCTAGGTACGGTGATTGTGTGAATCAACCAGAGAGACCTCTATGTATCACCCTCTAGGTACGGTGATTGTGTGAATCAACCAGAGAGACCTCTGTGTATCACCCTCTAGGTACGATGATTGTGTGAATCAACCAGAGAGACCTCTATGTATCACCCTCTAGGTACGGTGATTGTGTGAATCAACCAGAGAGACCTCTGTGTATCACCCTCTAGGTACGGTGATTATGTGAATCAACCAGAGAGACCTCTGTGTTTCTACATCACACCATATTATAAATTTGGCCCCGTATAATGCAATATCCCCGATATGTAATACAACAGCTGCTCTATATCTAGTTTTCTTGCAAGCACAACTCCCGAGCCTTGTTCTACTCTGCATAGAGCCCTCTATAGAATAAGGGGGTGAGGGGGAAGAGGGGGTGAACTGGCAATCTGTATTATTCTCCCACGAAGCGGAGGGGGTGAGGGGGGCCGTGATGTTAGAGGGGGATATTCTATTCTAAAAGTATTTCTCGTTCACAGCATAAATTATTGTTTCAAACACAATATACATAATATAGTTGTTTACTGAACAAGTTTTTAAAAGCTGTTAAAATTATAAATATGATAACAAAAAAATCGGAATGTGAGGAATGCCAGCCCTCCACCGTGGTTCGGATTCCACGTTAAACTGTAGGTCCTCCATTTCATCTCACAATCACCCATACCATTACACATTAGCGTAAGTGCGAATAACCCGAACGGGTAGTAAGGCGCGGTGCTAATAATAATAATAATAATAATAGGAACATTTCTAATATAATTAAAACATTAAGCTTGATAAGTTAAATAAATCGATGATGTAGAAAAAAAATCCTCAATATGTTTAGAAAAAACTATTTTTTCGATACTGTTATCTAATGTTATTGCCAATTTTATTTTGGTACACGAAAGATACCGATACTTATCTTACGATACTATAAATGAGTAAAGTGTTTATATACTTTAATTTCTATACCTCAGACCAGCCTCGGTGGCGTAGTTGGCTAACGCGCTTGTCGTGTTCAAGCTCGAATGCTGAGGACGGAGAGATCAGGGTTCAAATCTCGGTCGGGTGAACTGAGGTTTTTTTTTACTAAATGGTTTTCCACTCTCTCTCTCCACGCGAATGCGGGGGCTCACTTCCTCTAATTCAACCTTCCCAAGTCCTAATCTATTAGAATAATTAGTACTTAAAGCGTATAACCCGAACGGGTAGTAAGACGCGGTGCTAAATATTATTATTTTTATTCTATACCTCAGCCCTATAAAAGTCCCCTAAATACTGCGGAATTTGTTCTGCATCTTAAAGTGAACTTAGCCTAATACAATAAATATATTAGCTCGCAAAGATTGTATTTTACTCTATTATTTAAAACCCGTATCGGTGCTCACATGGTATAAAGCGTCACTACCATCTTATAGTGGAATGCCGCTAAAAGAGGAGCTTAGGGTTAGAATCTTGGTAGGGTGTTTTAATTTCTAATCGGTTTGCCACTTTCTCTCCGCGCAAATTCGGATACATTTCCTCTAAAATTATATTTTCTTGGTTCATACTCCACTAAAGTAATGTATGTATGCGTAGCCTACAACCTAAAGGAGTATTAATATGCGGTGTAAGGGAAAGTGTTCGTTTAAAGTTAAGTAGGACCTAATTAATTTTAAAATCTTACCAATCCGTCTAGGGAGAAAACAATTACAGTAGAGCGTCGATAAATCGGACGTCAAAAATCCGGATCGTAGATAATTCGGATTGTCAAGAAAAAATATCATTTATAAAAAATAGCCACAGTGGTATGGCCGCAGAATTCCCACCTTGACCTTTGTTAAATAAAAGATGGAGAGTTTTTTCTTTGTTGGATGTTTGTCTTAATTTGAGATAATTAAGAATCAAATAGCTGAAGCTATTCTCCATCCATATATCATATTATGAAAATTAAAAAATGACACTTGAACACGGGAATTGAACCCGGGACCTTTAAGTTAGTATGTCAATGCTCTAACCACTGACCTATGCAGGAATCGTCCCGTGCCCAACGTCATTCTTCACTCACTATGCCTTGAAATATAAGTGAATAATGACCTTAAGCATGATTCCTGGATATCTCAGTGGTTAGAGCATTGACATACTAACCCAAAAGTCCCGGGTTCAATTCCCGTGTCCAGGTATCATTTTTCTATTTTCAGAATTTGAGATAATTAGCAACAACAAAAAATGTGTAAGATCGTTGTTTAAATAAAATGAAAATGTTTCTAAATTAACATTTGAGTTTTCGTAGGTATTCCATCCATGCTTTTTTTTTATGTAACGTACTCTGTTTTCGAAAATGCGGGCAAATTAGTCATCCGTACTGGGTCGATCCCCGATTAGTTAGAATTATCGATGCGCTACTGTACTTATTTAATATTAAAAAGTTTAAATCTTGAAGTATTTAGTATAAGTGTTTACGAATGAAGTGTACGCGACCGTAAAAAGATTGAGAGAGCCTTGTTCTAGAAATGTATTATCCACGTGACAACCTTGCTGCATTTGACGACCCTACTCTAATGCAGCCATCCTACCGCGAAATAAAGCTGTCTCACAATAACACAGCGTAGAGAGGAAGACAAAAGGTTTGATGTGGATCGTAGATCAACCGGATGAGACCCGCCTCGGTGATATAGTCAGCTAACACGCTTGTTTCGTGTTGGGCTAGACTGCCGAGGACGGGGAGATCGAGGTTCAAATCTCGCTCGGATGAACTCGGGAGGTTTTTCTTAAATGTTGTTCCACTCTTCCTCCACGTAAATGCGGGTTCACTTCTTTTATATTCAACCTTCCCAATTCCTGTCCCATTAGCGTGATTAGTACTTAAGAGTATAACCCGAACGGGTAGTAAGACGCGATGCTAACTAATATTAAACGGAAAGGATCGGTGACACTTCAGTGTTACAATGAACTAACCCGCATCGGTGGGCACGCGGATTGAATGTCAGGCTCATCTGGTTTGATTTTGAAAAACATTTTGAATGCTGGTAAAGAAAGTTTAATGTAATATTTGATAAAAAAAATTAATAACTGTAAATAATTGTTTTGGCTTGTTACCCACACCGGTGGTCACAAGGTTAATACGTTACTCACGCGTTGTACTAGACTGCCGGGGACTATCGGAGCTCGAATCCCGATTGGGTTTACGGAGAGTATTTTTCCTAAAGAGTAAACCATTTTTTCTTCAATCAAATAAGGGTATATTTCCTATAAATTCTATCTTCCTTATCCCTTCCCTAAAAGGATAGTCCGGGCAGGTTTGAAAGAGGGACACGGTGGTTTAAAAAAAACTTTTTCTTAGAATGTTTTCTATTTTAATATGATATTAAATTGTTAATTCACTTTATAGATTTAATTTTAGTTCATCGAATACTTTGTTTCATATTTGGTCCAATTCTCCACAAAAAATAAATTACAAATGTATTACATTTAATATATGGAATTTAACTTATTATCTTAAAACATGTTACTCGTTATTCACATGTTTATGTGTTTCAAAATATATTTTAATTCAACAAGCTATTATAATTATATACTTATCCTTTCTTATTATTATTATTATTAGCACCGCGTCTTACTACCCGTTCAGGTTATACGCACTTACGCTAATGTGTAATGGTAGGGGAATTGTGAGATGAAATGGAGGACCTACAGTTTAACGTGGAATCCGAACCACGGTGGAGGCATGGCATTCCCCACATTCACAAGAGTTTGGTAATCAGATAAATCTGTGCCGGTACCGAGGATTGAACCCCGGCCGTCAGCACAGAAGTCTGACACCTTACCCCTAGTCTTTTCTTATCAAATAATGTTATCATCTCGTTCAGTTTTCCATTGAAGAGGTCCAATTAAGTTAGTTTTTTATGTGTAAATGTTAAAAACAAGGGCTATCCATAGGTATATAAATATATTTATATATATAATTATATACAATATATGCTTTTTACTTTCTCGCTATCTTACAGGTAGAGAAAGTATTGTGATCGTTAAAAAAATCGAACTCGAGATTTTGATTGATTTCGACGTTTCATGAACCCCCAAAATCCGAAAAAGTGTTTTTTGAATTCCCGTCTGTCTGTGTGTCTGTCTGTACCTCGGAGTTGAGCCTAAACTATCATCTAACCCTAAAATTAATGGTAGTGGCGGGTAAAAAAAGAGAAAAATTAATTATCTCAAAATCGGCTCTAACGATTTTGATTAAATTTCATTTCTAAGCAGTTATCAATATCATTTTTTCGGAAAAATGAAT
Organism: Timema californicum; assembly: GCA_902141385.1. Taxonomy (NCBI): domain Eukaryota; kingdom Metazoa; phylum Arthropoda; class Insecta; order Phasmatodea; family Timematidae; genus Timema; species Timema californicum. Next base: position 64,275 of record CABFOW010003236.1, read on the forward strand.
TTAAGGGTTCCGGTCTGATGCGTAGATTCTCATTTTTATCACATCTCCGAAACTATATGAAATATGAAATTATTTATTGTTGCAAATATGTAGGTCTATTTATATTACAAATATTTTATTTGAAACATATTTTTTATAAAACCAATAATTTTCAAGCTAAACGCAAATATATATATTTTAACTTTTCGAAAAAGGTCAATTATTGTGACCGTAAAAAAAATCTTACCCGAGATGTTGATGGAGGTCGACGTTTAATGACCCACCCTCCCCCCTAATCATAAAAAGTAGTTTTTTGCAATTCCGTCTGTGTGTGTGTGTTTATTAAACTACTCTTAATTTTAGGTTTAAAGGGCGAAAAGAAAAAACATCTATTTTCCCTAAATCAGCTCTAACGATTTTTATTAAAATTCGTATCTAAGCGTTGATTAAGATTATAAACAAAATGGCTATTTTCATTTTCCTATGAAAATGACTTTTAGAGTAATTTACAGAAGTGGACATTCGCCTTTTCTCTGCAACTTTTGAGATACTAAATAACTTATTATTTCAAAATTGTAGTACTATTAAAAATAAAATATTTTGAATACATATTTGATAAAACAAAAAGTTTCGGAGATATTGGCAAATATATTGATACAATTATGTGAGCTTTGGTTGTTAAGAGATACTACTTTAGTTTTAACGCAATAGTAATTCCATAAAGTAAGTAGATAATTAAGTGTCTCAAAAAGTTTATGTTCTTTTTCCTTTAACCTCTTAGGGAAAAAATGTGTAGAGTAATGATCTATCTATATCATTTTAGACTCAATAGTCAATATTTACCTATTTTGTTGGTCTAAATTTATAAATAAGGAATTTAATAAAAAAAATGCTATAACAATAAGATGTGTAACCACTAATAATAATAATATTTCGCACCGCGTCTTACTACCCGTTCGGGTTATACGCTTTAGGTACTAATTACACTAATGGATTGGGAATTGTGAAGGTTGAATTAGAGGAAGTTAACCCGCATTTGCGTGGAAGGGGAGTGGAAAACCACTTAGGAAAAACCACTCCCAGTTCACCCGACCGAGATTCGAACCTCGATCTCCCCGTCCTCGGCGGTCGAGCTCAACACGACTCGCGCGTTAGCCAACTACGCCACCGAGGTGGGTTAACCACTAATAAAATGTCGAAAATTTTAACCGGAAGTCAAAATTTTTTGGTACGAAGCATTGACTCTTGTGGAGCCAATATCGATTATTTTTTTCCAAATATACTAGGGAAAATTTTAATTATTTAAAAAGAAAATCATAAAATTAGAATCCGGGAGTCAAAATATGTTTAATATAAGTATAACGCAATTTTTGTTCGGGTTTGCTAGTGTATATTATTTCATTTCACATGTATAACGAGTTTTGACAATGGAGTGAGAAAGTCCGTGCGGATTTCCGTATCATTTATTTTGTTTCTTGATCTCATGTTAAGGTTTGGAATATATCTTTCCTCATCTAGATTAACGCTATTTCTTTTATATTAAATATCGTACCTGTAAAATGTATTTTAGTAAATTTTATATATATAATCTCTCGTGGCTTTTGAATATTCCTTTTAACACTATAGTTTTCGTTTGATGCCATCTGAATTTTTCTTTAAGTGTTGATTAGTTTTTATTCGCAAGACTGACTGTAACCCTATTTTGTAAATGCTAGGAATTGTTATAGCTTTAAATATTCTTCTTGTGTTTTATTTTAAAGTTGGAATTGAAATCTTTGAAATTAGATTGTAATGAACAACGTAATTATATTATCCCCGTCCCTCGCTTGTGAAATCGCTGCTTCATGTCTTGAAAAGTCGAATAAGTATTGGCATAAGACACAGGAAAACTTAGACAAGGCACAAAACTATGTTCAGAAATCTATTTACTACACCAATTAAATGTATTTTCTATGTCTTAGCTTAAGAAACAGGAGGATTAAATTATCGGATGACTTGAAGGAAAGAAGAATGTTCTGGGAGCTGAAGGAGGAGACAGAGGACAGGGAGCATTGGAGGTCTAAGTTCACTGACAAAAAGAATAGACCTGTAATAAGATATGACACCTAATAACAATACTAATAATAATAATAATGTCGTTATATTTTAAAGTGATCGTAAAATGTAATGCAATATATTTTAACACAGTTAACATTAAATTGTGTCTTTCCTTTTATTTTAAATATCATATACACGGCGAATATGAGTAAAATGAGATTATAGCTAGTTTTGCAGTTTCATTTATTAGTCACATGAGGAGCAACTCCATAGCTTTTTTTTTATGGTCAAGTTTTTAAAACTCTATAGTATCTTTGATTGTTTTTTTTTCTACCAAATTCCCCGTGTTTTTCAGAAGGAATTCCCGTTTTAAAGAAAAGAGTATTAACATTTTATCGTCCATCAAACTAAGTGTGAAGTCTCTTAAATTATGTTTAAAACAGGATGATTTAATATTGATGGGGAAATACCCCTTCTGTCGCTTTACAACCCTTCAATAAGCGTGTCTATTATCTCTTCAGTTCACTCTTTTGTACAGCTAAACATCTTTAATAGCCAAAACCCGCCTCGGTGGCGTAGTTGGTTAACGCGCTTGTCGTGTTGAGCACGACTGCTGATGACGGGGAGATCGAGGTTCGAATCTCGGTCGGGTGAACTTGGAGTGGTTTTTCACAAATGGTTTTCCACTCTCCCTCCACGCAAATGCGGGTTCACTTCCTCTAATTCAACCTTCCCAAATCCTAATCCATTAGCGTAAATAGTACTTAAAGCGTATAACCCGAACGGGTAGTAAGACGCGGTGCTAAATATTAATTAATTAATTAATTTAATAGCCAAAGATATTTATAAATCCAAGGTATATTTTATAATGTATTATTATTATTAGCACCGCGTCTTACTACCCGTTCGGGTTATACGCACTTACGCTAATGTGTAATGGTAGGGTGATTGTGAGATGAAATGGAGGACCTACAGTTTAACGTGGAATCCGAACCACGGTGGAGGCCTGGCATTCCCCAAATTTACAAGATGTGAAGGAAGGGTTTGGTAATCAGATAAATCTGTGCCGGGACCGAGGATTGAACCCCGGCCGCCAGCACAGAAGTCCGACACCTTACCCCTAGACCGCCAGGTCACCGCTATTTTGTAATGTAAATGGAGTGTATATGTATTACTGAGATAAAAGGATTTTATAGATGTTAACCTTCTTACAAACTGTTCACTACAAATACATTAATATAAAGGTATTCCACTGAAATTAATTAGTCGTAAGACCCGCTTCAATGACCAGATGGTCTAAGGCGTCACTCTAGTCTTGCAATGATCTGCTTATGAGGGAGAGATCGGGGTTCTAATCCCAGTCAGATTAACTGAAGGTTGTTTTTCCTTAAATGTTTTCCCCACTCTCCTCCTACGCGAATGCGGGTGGATTACCTTTGAAATGCGTCCTTACTCATCCCTACTCCATTGGAATAATTATCATATTTGCATAAAACCTGAACAGGTAGTAAGACGCGGTTATATTTATTTATAGCACCGCGTCTTACTACCCGTTCGGTTATACGTTTAAATACTAATTACGCTAATGCGCTAGGGATTGGGAAGGTTGAATATAGAGGAAGTGACCCCACATTTGCGTGGAGGGAGAGTGGAAAAATATTTAAGAACAACCCCACCCCCCCCCGAGCGAGATTCGAACTCCAATCTCCCCATCCTTGCCAATCTAGTTCAACACGAAACTAGTGCGTTAGCTAACTACTCCACCGAGGCGGGTTGACATGGTGATGATATAAATAAATAAAATTGTTTGCAAATAAATGTGAATGTTATATCATTGTCAGAAGAATTAATTAGTATTAGTTCTTAATTATTTGTTTATACTCGATTGAAAATTTACAACCGTGTATAGTTTAATTATTGTTAACATTAATTTTGTATCAAAGTGAACTTTATTTTGTTTTGCTAAATATTAATGCAATTTCCCTCCTTCTTCAGAGTTTAAATATTTGTTGTAACGTCTAACAACGTAAGCTTATTTGTAAACAATTGTATTTATATATGTACAGTAGCCCCATGGCTTCTTTTGTGCTGACTGATAGCTCACAGCTGACAGCTAAAAAGCTTTGTAAAGTTACCAGACCAAATTATGTATCCCTACGCCGAACCATATTATCTGCAAAAACATGTGAATAGCAGCTGTCACTTTTGACAGTCAAAATGTAGGTATATACCTAAATGTTGACAGTCAGAAGTCAGCTGTGAGCTGTCAGTCAGCACCAAAGAAGCCACGAGGCTATTGCAAATCTAATTATTGTTTCATTGTGACGCACATTCACTATTTATTATCAAACTAGATAGGTATGCTCCAAGCAAGTAAGCGATGGCTTGCTGACCTTTCTAATAGCAGCAAATCGAGCCCCAGCCTGAGTTTTAGCTAGACAAACTGACCTAACCTAGCCTGACCTAACCTAACCTGACCTAACCTAACCTAGCCTATAAAATTAATAGAGGAAACTGTTTATCTGCATAACCGCGACACAATGAAGTTTTATTTCGTTAAAGCTATATAGTAAAAAAAATACTCGTAGAATATAATTGTAAAAATGATTGTGGGATGGTGTTTACTGCCCCCTATTTGCTAACTGGACTCCAATAATACAACATTTTATACAAACTGGACTTTGTTTACGAACTTAGAATAAATGTCAAGCTTATCTAGTCTGGTTTTCTGATGATAGGGAGGTCGGGTTTAGAGTTCCGGCCAGGTGAATCGGTCTCTTAATTTTGTAGCCCTCTTTCTTTCTCTGCAAAATAAACACGTGTAACATAATTTAAATTTTACATTCCTCGTCACTAACCTTTCAGTGTAGATATGTGACTATTTACTGGACGGGTAGTAGGACGCGGTGTATCTTGTAAAATGATGTCTGAAAGTGCTGGAGCCTTCCTAAATACAGCTATTAAAACCACAACTTGAAATTATTATTAAATGTGAAACTTTTAGGTCCTGTTAGTTGTCGACATTCTGTTCACGTTCGACCTTGTATTAATATACAAGAAAATAATTATGTAAATTAAAATAATATCATTAAAACATGTATTTATCGTGGATAATTTTATTTATGATTCAATTATAATATACATTAAAACAATTGTAGTATAAATCAATCATTAATTATGGAATAAGTAATTAATGCCACAGGGGATAAACAAACAATATATTAGTTAACAACCCGGCCAATATTGTATTAGCATGAGTCAATTTAGCAATGACAACCCTCAAATGTATCATTTATATAAATAGTTGGTTTCTACGATTGTGGCTTGTCATTATTATTATTATTATTATTATTATTATTATTATTATTAGCACCGCGTCTTACTACCCGTTCAGGTTATACTCACGCTAATGTGTAATGGTAGGGTGATTGTGAGATGAAATGGAGGACCTACAGTTTAACGTGGAATCCGAACCACGGTGGAGGCCTGGCTTTCCCACACATTCACAAGATGTCTTGTCAGAGGTGAAGGAAGGGTATGGTAATCAGATAAATCTGTGCCGGGACCGAGGATTGAACCCCGGCCGCCAGCATAGAAGTTTGACACCTTACCCCCTAGACCGCCAGGTCACCTCTTAGTGAGAAAAAGAATCGCTCAAACTTGGGAGTGTATTTTAGGTTAACTTTTCTTTTTGGAGCCACAGGTTGCCGTCGCGGAACATTATCCGTATGGTGTGTGGACGAAGCATTAGAAATGGATGAAACCGTTGACCCGAAGCGGAAGGGGGGTGGGGCACTCCATATTATCTCAAACCTGACTTCCCCTAGAAACAATCCACAACCAGCCACTGAAGCAAGGAAATGGTATTTTCGGGGACATTCGCTCTCAAATCTCTTACGGGAACCGGAGAAATTGGTTTGTTATTTAAATGGAACATAATACCTTTTATATTCGTGATATTAATATTTGTGGCATTTGACATAAGTCAGTAAATTAGTTCCGTGGAATGTGACGAAAGTAATTATTATAATAATAATATTTAGCACCGCGTCTTACTACCCGTTCGGGTTATACGCTTTAAGTACTAATTACGCTAATGGATTAGGAATTGGGAAGGTTGAGTTAGAGGAAGTGAACCCGCAATTGCGTGGAGGGATAGTGTAAAACCATTTAGGAAAATCCACCCCAGTTCACCCGACCGAGATTCGAACCTCGATCTCCCCGTCCTCAGCAGTCGAGCTCAACACGACAAGCGCGTTAGCCAACTACGCCACCGAGGCGGGTGATTGATAATTACTCGTCACTGGCTATAATGATGTCCATTGTGGTCAGATATTACTTTTAAACTTTTTAGCAAGTGAATTTTATAATAATAATAATAATAATAATAATAATAATTATCATTATTATTATTATTATTATTATTATTATTATTAGCACCGCGTTCGGGTTATACGCACTTACGCTAATGTGTAATGTTAGTGTGATTGTGAGATGAAATGGAGGACCTACAGTTTAACGTGGGATCCGAACCACGGTGGAGGCCAGGCATTCCACACATTCACAAGTGAATTTAATACAGCATTTTTTTTATCTACCCAAATAAATTATAAATTGCATTATGACAAAATGGGAACAGATCCATAACTTTAATTTCGAGGATCAATAGTCAGTTGTTTAATTTACTTGAGGTATTTAATTTGCACTTTATGAGCTGACTGATTATATTAGCACACGACTTATAAGCTAACTTAAATCTAGTACAGACACAGCATCCAGTCCCGAGCCATTAATTCAGCGCTGTGAAGGTAGAAACCGACAATTCGCCAATGATGACTTTTTCCAGCCACACCGGGAATCAAACCCTGGATCCTTAGATCAGTAGACAGACACGTTACCGACTGAACTATGGTGTCCGACCATTAAGGCACAGTCTACCAACTCTTTAAGTTGTATTTTGTTCTTAGGTAAGGCTTATCAAGGTGAAGAATTGGGCTGGTGGAAACGGATAGTTCACCCAAGAAAACGGTTTTCGACGATTATTTTTAATGAAAAGGGGCAGTTTGACCCACATAGTGGGTTCGACTGAAGGCTTAACACAAGCCATTTGTTAGTGGTGGCCCATTAATAACACACCCAGTGGTGTTAAGTTCCGAACACGTCAGTTGTGTTAGTTATCATTGCGACAACCCGACGACCCTTACTATAAATATATATATATATACAGTAGAGCGTCGGAAATCCGAACGTCAAAAATCCGGAGCGTCGCAAATCCGGATCGGCGTTGAGAACAGGTATGGGAGGTAGTGGAAGGTACCCTTGAGAGTTCAACGACTTAGCCAGTCACCTCTCCTTGGTCACATGCTCGGCTCAGTTCTGTGCTATCATTTANAGGGTTTGGTAATCAGATAAATCTGTGCCGGGACCGAGGATTAAACCCCGGCCGCCAGCACAGAAGTCTGACACCTTACCCCCTAGACTGCTAGGTCACCTTCAGACTGAGAGACGTGGATGCTATGAAATGTGCGTCAAGTCTTGTACAAAAAACAATTAAGGAATTTTTTACTTAGTAAGTTTCCATTAATTACTCTAGATTCTTGGGGGTTTTTTTCCCTAAAAAGTATTGTAGAGTTACTAATCTAAATTACATAATGCACATGTTCTTATTCAATATACTTTATTAAAATATTTTGTGTACTGTATTTTTCGAACCCTTCACCCTCTATTTTGCAATAAAGTAGACTCCCGAGCGTCATGTATCCTCTAGTCAATACATTGCGTATGTATACAGTTATTGACAGCACATTTGAAAATCCGGACAATTCAGTAAGGATGGGTCCCGGCCCCGATCGATCCGGATTAACGACGCTCCACTGTATATATATATCTTGTGGCATAAAACACAGTCCAATTTTACTAGAAAAGGTATTTTATACAATAGATTCTTTCACAGATAAAAAGTATTAATAGCTAATTGCTTTTCTTAGCACCGCGTCTTGCTATCCGTTCGGACTAAACGCCTATGCACTAATTCCTCTAATCTATTAAGGATTAAGAAGGTTGAATTTAGAGAAAGTGTGGCCCCATTTGTGTGTAGAGAGATTGAAAATCCATTTAGGAAACACCCCACTCAGTACACCCGACTGGGATCGAACCATGATCTTTCCCTTCATCGGCAGTCTAGTCTATTGCGAGAGTAGCGCGTTTGACCACGAAGTGGTTTTTACTGTATTAATAGTGCTATTTCCTAGGTATTGATACCATCTATCAAAATTAAACACCTAACTTGACGTATGATTAGATGAAAGTAGAGCTATTAAATTTTCCAAGTTGTCAGTTAAGTTCTTTCCTACCCGCCTCGGTGGCGTAGTTGGCTAACGCGCTTGTCGTGTTGAGCTCGACTGCTGAGAACGGGGAGATCAAGGTTCGAATCTCGGTCGGGTGAACTGGGGGTGGTTTTTCCTAAATGGTTTTCCACTCTCCCTCCACGCAAATGCGGGTTCACTTCCTCTAAATTCAACCTTCCCAATTCCTAATCCATTAGAGTAATTAGTACTTAGAGCGTATAACCCAAACAGGTAGTAAGACGCGGTGCTAAATATTATTATTATTAAGTTCCTTCCTATGAAAACTGACTGTATCTTGAATTGTTTAGGGGTGGGAAAACATCTGGCCATGGAGGTACAAATTATAGAGGTTGATCCACGATTCCAAACAGGAAGGAAGCCACAATAGACAGTTGATAGAATGGGCTATCACTGCCCAGCCCATCACGATGTACGACTCGGAGAGCTTAGCGGGAGGTCGTAAAACGAATTTGTTTCAGTGCAAAAATAGATTGAGTTGAAATTAAAATTAGAACTATACCCACTTCGGTGGCCGCGTGGTCTAACGCGCCACTCTTTCAGTAGACTAGACTGCCGAGGACGGGGAGATTGGGGTTCGAATCTCAGTTGGGTTTACAGAAGATGGGTTTTTACAAAATGGTTTTCCACTCTGTCTCTCCACGCAAATGCGGGTCGCAAATACGGGAACAATTCATCTAAATATAACCTTCCTGATCCCTAAAACCTTCAGCGTAATTAGTAAATAAGCGCATACCGTGAGCGGGTAATAAAACGCGGTGCTAAAAAAAAATCATAAATCTTAAGCTATATTCAATAATTTAATGAGTGACCTGGTGGTCTAGGGGTAAGTTGTCGAACTTCTATGCTGGCGTCCGGGGTTCAATCCTCGGTCCCGGCACAGATTTATCTAATTACCAAACCCTTCCTTCACCTCTGACAAGACATACTTGTGAATGTGGGGAACGCCAGGTCTCCACCGTGGTTCGGATTCCACTTTAAACTGTAGGTCCTCCATTTCATCTAACAATTACCCTACCATTGCACATTAGCGTAAGTGCGTATAGCCCGAACGGGTAGTAAGACGCGGTGCTAATAATAATAATAACAATAATTTAATGATGTTTTACTACGTAATTATATTAGGTATGCCAGGCCTCCACCGTGGTTCGGATCCCACGTTAAACTGTAGGTCCTCCATTTCATCTCACAATCACCCTACCATTACACATTAGCGTAAGTGCGTATATCCCGAACGGGTAGTAAGACGCGGTGCTAATAATAATATATTAGGTATCTGCCATTTTAATATTTCCTTGATTGGACTTATGCTGTTTATCCACAAGATAGATTATCTAGAGAGATTGTTAGCACGTGAACTACAGGAGACGATTGAGATGTCGAGTTACAAGTTAGGGAACCTATTAATTCGCCTACCCACCACCTGTCCTCGTCCCGTAGGCTTAGCCACGCTCAAGAGGGCCCTTTGGAACTTCTTTCTGTCACGCAATCCCTCCTAATCGGGAACACGGCCCAACCCACCAGTCTAGATAGGCTCGAGACAGTTCTGCACGCAACTATACAATAGCCTTTGTCTACCATTGGCGGATTCTTCAGTCAATAGGGGATGTTCCATAGACTAGAGAAGTAGCTTATATTTTATTAGGTTTCGCCAAACCCTTCCTTCACCTCTGATAAGAAGTGTATTAATCGCAAATTGTGAATGTGGGGAATGCCAGGCCTCCACCGTGGTTCGGATTCCACGTTAAACTGTAGGTCCTCCATTTAATCTCACAGTCACCCTACCATTACACATTAGCGTAAGTGCGTATAACCCGAACGGGTAGTAAGACGCGGTGCTAATAATACTAAATATAATTTATATTATTATTATTATTATTATTATTATTATTATCACCGCGTCTTACTACCCGTTCGGGTTATACGCACTTACGCTAATGTGTAATGGTAGGGTGATTGTGAGATGAAATGGAGGACCTACAGTTTAAAGGGGGATCCGAACCACGGTGGAGGCCTGGCATTCCCCACGTTCACAAGACGTCTTGTCAGAGATGGAGGAAGGGTTTGGTAATCGGATAAATCTGTGCCGGGACCGAGGATTGAACCCCGGCCGCCAGCACAGAAGTCTGACACCTTAACCACTAGACCACCAGGTCACCTTTATTGTTTATAACGTTTAATTTATTTAGTGGGAAAGATATTTTATTTTAACCGATTGAGTTAGACTAAAACACATATCAATGATCTAGTCTTATTAAGCTAGAGTCATAATTTCGTGGGAACACTCCCGAATCTAGTGTATACATAATTACACACCTGTGTTCGGGTAATGATTCACGGAAGTTCATGTTTAATAGTTCTATAAATATGATTCACTTTTATCCTTCATTAAGGAGCAAGTTTAATCGTATAGTTCAGTTAACGTTCTAACATTGCCTACTTTCCTTAAACACCCATTATAAACCCAGGTGTTATATTTCTCAAAGTAAACAAACATTATTTTTAATTTTACTTATCTTTCAGTAGGCTCGATTGAGGTGATTGAAGTTTACACGTGTTTTCGTTGCACTTAACGTTATGGAACGATATCGACACCACTTTCACTTTCAAAGTCCGGCCCGACACTGATATGTGTTTCGTTGGGGTTGAAGTGCGCCGGTTTACTCTGGTAGAGTCTGTTCGTGGCTCTTGAATCCGCTGCCGTGTGATTGTTTGTCGATGGTGCCCTCACAGCTCACTTCAACTATAGTGTGCTCGTTCCGGGTTGACGATTATTCTGACCATATAACGTTCGAACAGTTGACCCGTTGGCTCAAAGTGAACACTGGCTGTATTTATGTCCACAGCATGAATAATTGTTGTTGGTTTTTATATGACGACCTCGGTTGTCTTGGGGGTACAGTGCTCAACTCATGACCCGATGGTCGTGGGTTCAAACCCAGCCAGGGTTGACGGATTTATCTAGAGCTATAAACATCCGTGGCACAACTTCCTTCGGAGTGGAAGTAACGCGGTCGGTACCATGTCGGTTGTGGACATGTTATAGAACCCATGGAAGGTATGTGAAAAAGCCTTTCCCGCCAAAATTGGTAAGCCCTGCTTCGTTCTCGCTCATAGAAATTCTCGTGTGCTGATATAATCAGTCGATTCAGAAAGTGCAGGTTAAATACCTCAAATAAGTTAGCAAAATAAATTGATAATCATACAAACACACATATAAAGGAATATGGCATGTGTTGTTCCTCTATATGACCACACTCTCACGCAGTGTTGCCAACTTACAATCTGGATACTACTTTTGATATAATTCCATCACGTGTACAATCCAACTTTAGGATATTTTCAATATAATGCCAGAAAGTAGTTTCCTACCGGTCAAAATACAATCCATTTCCGGTCCATGTACTCTCGCTAGAGACTACAGACTTGGCAACACTGCTCCCACGCTAGACAGGAAGCCATGTTTGTTCCCTGTGTCCACTCTCTAGTGAGTTGGGATGTCTCTCCAGTTGCAGGAGATGGGCTGGGCCAGTGTGAGCGGGTGGGTGACCAAAGGGGGTGCCAACCTCGGGATCAGCTCCACCGTGGCCTGTTCCAACCACGACGAGATCATCGCCCTGAGGCTGCGACAGAGCAAGATACAAGCCCTGGTCTTCATAGGGGGCTTCGAAGTGGGTAGCACATTCTATAGATGGGTAACTTATATCTAATATCATCGCTCTCAGTTATGTCTGAAGGTGGTTTGCTGGGGTAAGAAGGAGCTACTGGCCAAATCTCCTCGCTCTCAGTTATGTCTGAAGGTGGTGTGCTGGGGTAAGAAGGAGCTACTGGTCAAATCTCCTCGCTCTCAGTTATGTCTGAAGGTGGTGTGCTAGGTTAAGAAGGAGCTACTGGCCAAATCTCCTCACTCTCAGTTATGTCTGAAGGTGGTGTGCTGGGGTAAGAAGGAGCTACTGGCAACCTCAACTAGCCAGCGTACTATTATGTACTAATTACGCTGGGGGTTTTAAGAATTATGAAGGTTATATTTATAGGAAGTGTATCTGCATCTGTGTAGAGAGAGAGAGAGAGAGTGAAAACCCATTTTGAAAAAAATACTCTAGTACACCCGACCGAGATTCGAAGCTCGTTCTCCCTGCCATCGGTGGTCTAGTCTACCACGAGAGTAGCGCCTTAGACCATACAGTCACCGAAGCGGGTCTCTCCACATCTATTTACACAAGGGAGTTAGGTAGAATTTAAGACAGAACACATAATAAAAATAGTAAAAATAATAATGAATGTTCGCAAGCTACTAAAGATGTCGTAAAATAGAATCAACAAGCGGGCTGGGATGGAGCTTTTTTAATGCTAACTAAGTCAGCAAGAAACCATCTTAATGGGACAGCCAGGAAGAGTCTGAGAGGTCTCTTGGCACGTTCTACGCTTACATCAAGGGTCGATTACATCGGGTGGGATCACCAGATACTTTCTGGCTTGTAAACGTGTTAGGGAGTAAGCTTGTTCCAACAATATCGGCGAGTATCGATCACACTGAGCCAACAAACTCGCCCACTCGCTCACTAGGGCGACAACAACTCTCACACGAACCACGTCTTTAGACATTTCGACTCCTACTAGTTTACTAGCTTCACTTAGTACACAGGGCGCTTTTACTAGCCAGAGGGTTAGCTACAGTAGCTCCATGGCTTCTTTGGTGCTGACTGACAGTTCACATCTGACTTCTGGACAGTCAACATTTAGGTATATACCTAAATTTTGACTGTCAGAAGTGACATTTGCTAAACACATGTTTTTGCAGATCATCTGGTTTGACGTAGGGATACGTAATTTGGTCTGGTAACATTTTAAAGCTGTCAGTCAGCACCAAAGAAGCCATGAGGCTACTGTAGTAATCTCGCCCAGTGTAATCGACCCTTTAAATTGAAAAATGACACCTGGGCACGGGGGATCAAACCCGGGGCTTTTGGCTTAGTACAACAATGCTCTAACCACTGAGCTATCCAGGAATCTTCCCGTGCCCAGGGTACAATCTTCACTGATATTTTAAGACAGAGTCTGTGATGGACGTTTCTATTTGAATTTCACACATTCCTACAATCGTTGAACACATTTTTTGAAAAGAGTTGGTTAAGTGCATAAAGCTAAGATTTCACAAATAATTTGACCCCACCCAAAACAAGCCGCGACCCTCCAGGTTGGAAACCGTTGGACTAGAGCGTTATTGTCACTCCTTGAAGCTGTTTACAGTGGGTTTTTTTTCTTGATTTCTTCTTTAAGAGTTGACCCGCCTCGGTGGCGTAGTTGGCTAACGCGCTTGTCGTGTTGAAGCTCGACCGCTGAGGACGGGGATATCGAGGTTCGAATCTCGGTCGGGTGAACTGGGGGTGGTTTTTCCTAAATGTTTTTTTCACTCTCCCTCCACGAGAATGCGGGTTCACTTTCTCTAATTCAACCTTCCCAATTCCCAATTCCTAATCCATTCGAGTAATTAGTACTTAACGCGTATAACCCGAACGGGTAGTAAGACGCGGTGCTAAATATTATTATTTCTTTAACAGTTATGATGACAACAAATGTTATCGTAACTATTCTACAGTAGCCCCGTGGCTTCTTTGGTGCTGAATGACAGCTCACAGCTGACTTCTGACAGTTAACATTTAGGTATAGTATATAGCTAAATTTTTACTTCCAGAACTGACAGCTGCTGAACACATGTTTTTGCATATCATTTGGTTTAGCGTAGGGATACATAATTTGGTCTGGTAACTTTTCAAAGCCGTCAGTTATCAGCTGCGAGCTGTCAGTCAGCACCAAAGAAGCCATGGGGCTACTGTATTAATGGAATAGTATTTTACTTAAAATACAAATCATAATCATAATAATGTTCCTACCTATTTTGACTTCTCAGTACAGTGCGCCTCCAGTTATCCGTCAGTCACGGGACAGGGACGTGGTCGGAACAAAAAAAAAAGTCGGGTAGTAAGAGGAACAAAAAAAACTTGGAAAATAATAAACACACTTTACACTGATGAAGGCAGACTTAATACACCCACGTGCACACAGATTCTGACATTGTTAATGTTTTTTTAGAAAAAGCAGACAGATTTTAAAAAAAACTGTGAACTGCGTAATAAAAATGTCAGAAACCGACTGTCACACGAAAACAATGGGACAGCAGTAACTCCCAGACAATCACCGGAGCGTGACGGTCGGATATGCCGAGGAGACGGATATTCTGAGGTCAGATGTACGCAATAACGAAGAAAAACTCCTGTATCTACGATGTATTTTGTTTACCCCGTCTTAGTAATCGTCTGGGCTATCCGCCGTTAACTTCATATGAAGTCCCTTCCCCGCCTGAGATAAAACCGACTAGATTTTTTTTTT
>CABFOW010003237.1:0-27986 GCA_902141385.1 Timema californicum
CAACTCTCACCTTTTTCTCAACGACACAAACGCTATCTTACAGATTTTTCTCGACATTAGCTCTGTCCAAACAACGTTAAGTGTATTGTTAGTGGAAAAAGCAATATTGAGATTGTACTTTTTGACCATATTTGTGTTACGATGAGTTTCAGGACCTGTGTAAGTAAATTTAACCCATTTTTCTTTTTTATTAGAGCTATTTTGGTTTTAATTAATAAGGGTACTAGAGATATAATTGGATTTTAGTTTGTTTTTATGCTTATTTAAGATTTTGTAAATAGTAGAATGAGAATAGCCATTATTTGTGGCTATTTGTTTGATTATACTTAGCTCAGTTTTATAATGAGATTTTCTGAGTAGGATATTTAGTAAACGATGAATTAGGCTATTGAAGGCGGCAAGTTTATGAAAAGTAGGATGATTTGAGTCATTGGGAATGATTGCATCAATATAAGTGGGTTTCCTATATATTTTATAGATTAATTTGTTATGCAAATTTTTAGAAATTTTGTGGTCTAAGCAGTTGATACTGCCATTATTTTCATTCTCAACAGTGAAAGATAAATTAGGATATAAATTATTGATTATTATGGATACATCGGAAAGATTGGGATCATTGTTGTAGATAATTAGAATACTGTCTACATAACTGCAATAGAATTTGATGTTGAGCACATTGTTCAAGTTATTGAAAATAATAGGGTCATATTCTTGTGAGAAAATTTCAGACATAAGGCATGATATTGAGGAACCCATTGCAAGTCCATCATTTTGTGAATACAATGTATTGTTCATGTGAAAGTAGCTTCGGTCGGTGACTATTAAGGCTAAATAGGAAATTTGATCAATGTAATCATTGGTAAAGTCCAGAGATAATAGAGTCTTTGATAATGTTGATGGGTTCTAATACTGGTACATTGGTGTAAAGGTTAGAAATGTCTAATGCCATTAATTTTGAATTTTTGCTGATAGTGATTGAGTTTAACTTTCTAGTTAGATGGATTGAGCTTTCAATATTGAATGTATTGGGAAATTTTAAATTTTCAGATAATGTTTTAGCTATTATTTTCGCAAGTTTACATGCTGGTGCATTTTGATAATTGACTTGAGGTTTGATTGGGATATTCGGTTTTAGAATTTTAGGTAGTGACATTAAGGTGAGGGCTTACGGGATCATGTTGAAAAATCTGAAAGAATATTTTTTTTGTATTAATAAAGGTGATTTCTTTATTATGTTTTTGAGGGTTTTTTGGTATTTGTTGGTTGGGTCAGTTTTTAGTGCTTTTATGTTGTTATTCTGAACGAATTCAAGAGTATTGGAGTTGTAGTCATTTTTATCCATAAGGACAATTGTGTTTCCTTTATCAACTTTTACATTGATAATGTTGTTGGATTTGAATATTTTTTTAGAGTTGAAATATTTTTGGTTTGATTTGCTAAGTTATTTTGTCTATTATGTTTGGAAATTATTTTTTGTAATTGATTGGTGTCCATGGTTTTGATAAGATTTTTATCATCTGAAGATAGTTGGTTAATGGCATCCTCACTAACCAACTACCTTCAGATAATGATAAATACAATACAAATGGAATTTATAAGCTCACGTGTGAATGCAATAGTATCTACATAAAGACAGCTTGGGCACAGTTTTAAGGTTTGTTATAAAGAGCACATTTCTAATTTTAAATATAACAGGACTGAATCAAAATTTGCAGACCATCTAAAATACACAAACCATCAATCCAAACCAATAGACCAATGTATGAAACCTCTTCACTTATCTCATAAAGGCACGAAATTAAACGCAGCTGAAAACTTTTTTATTCAAGCAGCTTTATTTCATAATAAATTAATTCTCAATGAACAATTACAATTTTCAAATCAAATTCTTGTTAAAACATTAAAACATTTACCCAAAAGCATTAAAATTCTGCAACCTCATTTATCCTGCTCTCCTTCCATTGTAGAAAGTCCCGTTCGAGTCTGAGTTGAGAAGATTAGTTCTTTATTCTTCTTCATATTTGATTCGATAGATTATTCAACATTCAACTGGTTTCAATGGTAATTTCACAACCTATCGTTTTTACACCTTGGTCTTGAAAACTTTACCTCTTATAGCTCGCTTATCACAAGTCTTTTGTTTCTACACACATTTTTTCTCTTTGACCACACCTTAGTTAGTTAACATCTTGCTGCCGTAATAGCACATCCTGTTTTTCATGACAACACAAATCAGTTTGGTTGTTTAGTAATTTTTTCTTTGCGAATTCATAACTGTTTAACGGTATTTCACAAAACTTCTTTTTAACTCTAAGTCTTAAGTTATTTTCATACTTCTTTAATTTCGTTTGCATTATCCATGAGTATGGTAGCATAGTACCGAAACATGTCGAAATGAAGTAATCCAGTATTTTTCCAGTGCTGGATATCATAAAGGAGTCTTGGGACAAGGAAACAGATAAGACTTAGATTATTCCAAATCACTTAATTACTTCATTAATTTTGTCTGGCAGATGTTAACCTTAAAATTTTATTCTTTTATTTTACAACAGATATGAACTTTAAACATTGCTTTGTACCATACTATATTGTATATCTTAAAGTTTTTGTAACAACATTTTAACATGTCAACATAAATTTTAGACTTGTCATCAACTCGTGTATGGTCTAGTTGATGATGCATTATTAATTGTTTTTTATTGTTCATTTCTGACAATATGTTCTTTTAACAGAAGTAAATACTAACTATACATTTTGACTTGTTATTTCACTTAATCTTTTAACAATTTAGCAACTGTTTAATCTATGAAGTTAATTTTGTTATATATATTTCTAAAGCAATCTATCTAAGTCTTAACAGTTATTAAAACCACTTCTTACTTTAAACTATGTCTAAAATTTTACAAGTTTAAATGCTTAGATAGGAAGATATTTGAAAGATTAAATTAAAAATAATATCAAACACTATTTATATCACTTGCTATTAGATACTCAAATATAAGGTGTTAACACAACACACCATAACTTAATGCAATGTTAGAAAATTTAGTGAACTTGTCAGGGCTGGATTTACTACCGTGTAGCCTATAAGCCCTCAACGAAATTCCACTCTTCCCCTCCACCCACCCTACCTTCTTTTTTAAAGGCAGACGAAACGTTTTTATGTATCATTTTAAGTCTTTTTATTATAGTTTTTGTTTTGAATTAAATTTTTAAACTCTACATTTATATATTCTCGTGATCTTGTACTCTTAGTTTTCCCAGTCATTGAACCATCAATTAAATATACTTTTATTTCAGCAAATATCAGGCAAGATACACAAGAAACACAGCCCATTGATGACGAGTACATCATCTAATGTCTTACTTGTGTCTCCCCATTATGTTTTCGAGAAAAAGATATTCCTTTAAATATGCCTTTCTTTATCACGATACATGCGCTTTGAAGCATTGAATTCTATGTCCAAATTCTGTTCAACAACGTGAACTGCCACATAATCTCGTATTTCGTTATTAATTTTCTGCCACAGGCCTGAGTATTTACAATATGTAAAAATATGCCCCTGGTGATTGGCAGTTCCATTTTCTGGTCCTCCTCTTATTGCAATTGTACATTTTATCTCATCACCGGTATATAGAGCTAGAGATATGTTAATGTCACTTTCCTAAATCAACACTAGTTTATGTTGAAGATATCGGCTCTAGGAGCATTTCTTCTGTGAATGAAGGAACAACTAAGTCAGTACTACCAGAGTAAGGCAAAGGATGATGCATGCACAATAGCATTACTACTGTTGGTAGCAATATCATTCTATCACACTTTATCTTGACTTTCACAGTCAGCACTTGCTCCAAGTCCACATTTAATTTCTTTATTGTCCTTTCGGATTTTATAGGGATCTTTTCAATGTGTGCCCCACTACTTTCTTCCGCAATTTTTTTCAAGATTTTTGTATTGAGCACCGCTAAATATTGTCCTTTGGCTACTCATTTCTTACGTAAATACTTAGCAACAGCACCAACAACAATCAACACGTTGACTCAACACACGTGGTACACAGACTCACCTATAATCTATAGTTAATAGTGTTACAACACACATAGACACATTAACAATTTTACGCATATAAATATATTACACGTGTACTTTGTACATACGAATTAAAAATAAACACTGTATTCAGAACTTCCCACTGGCACAGCAAGGAATGTTCTGTATCCCATGCGCGATCAGTAACACAACATAAACTAAAACCATTTGCCAGCAGGACAAACAATAAACAGAGAACAGTCGTGATTCTGAGTCATCATAAATTATCTGGCAAGTCGTGGACTCAGCTCAAGGTGAGTCACTCAGATGGTAGTGAACATAAATACACAGTTTGGCACTTGATAGGTACTAGGTAGGTGGAAGCAAATTCTATTGGGTATCCTGTTGTGGGGGACGAGCTGAAGGTGATACACTTCCATGTGGTAAATGAAATATTAAAACCATCATGCCATTCTCTTAAGAGTGCCGCTCTAGGCCTAGGTGACCTAAAAGGAAATCCGGCTGTAGAATTTTCTAGAGATGTTCATCAAATTAAATTTAAAATTGGCAATACATGTTGCTAAAGTAGAATTATAGAGGGTCCTTTCTTAAATAGTTTCCTTAAAATCCCATGTATTGGGTTTTTCGTTTTTGTTTACAATTTCATTACATTGTGTTTCTCTGTTGCATTTATCTCTGAATTTTATATATATCTATACACACACATATATGATTATAGGGCCGAGCATTTGGAAATCTAGGTGACTGCTATGATGCACTTGGAGATTTTGAAGAAGCTGTGAAATGTCATGAACAACATTTGGCAATATCTTTGAAGCTGAAAAGCTCCCGAGATCAAGAGAGGGCCTACAGAGGGCTAGGCCACTCACACAAGTGCCTGGGAAATCTGCAACAAGCCCTAGTATGCTTTGAAAAAAGATTGGTGGTATCTCATGAACTAAATAGCCCAAATTCCAAAGCATCTGCATACGGAGAACTTGGTCACATTCACAGTACATTGGGTAACTTTGAACAAGCCATCTCATGTTTGGAGCACCAACTTACAATTGCAAGGTAAAATACATGAACACATTATAAGTGAAAGTGTCCTAAGCAATTTAAATTTAGTCAATTTTACTCTTATAAGAAAGAATTATATTCTGGCATGCATGCACACTTTACAATTATCAGACTATCAAAGACTCAATGAAAAATCAGCCAAGATTTTTAACACAGAGACCAACCACATTATTCTCTTGTTACCGAAAGCCAAAAGATAGTATACGTTGCTAATACCTTTAATATTCAGTGCGGTAAAGTAGGGCTCTTAAATAAAGAGATGAGGTTTCCTGTTAGGTAAACATTTCAAATATTCTTTTTATTTAACAATTTGACTTCGCACAATCCCAAGTCTTTAATGTGAATTTGTGGGTCAAATTGGAGGCTTGTAGGTTGGAAAATAAACATATGCATGCACAAGAGTGTTTTAGTTTGGGGTAGTCACCTAATGGTTTAATTATAACTGGTAGTCATTGCTGCCAATGCTGCAATAAAAATATGTCTTACTTACTTGGGAAAAGATTGAAATAAAAAAGTCTTAATTTCTTAGCTAATTTTCTACATTATATCCTAATTGTTTCACGCACCCCCTGGAAGGGCTTCATGTCCCCCAGGTAGGGAGCCAATTAATTCATGAATTTTATAGTAAATGTAGAGATTTGATAAGATTAAATAGTCTCATTTTTAACATTTTAATTACTTAAATATTTGTTATTATAGTAAATATATCATCTACCACAACTATTATATTATCTCCCTGTGTGTATATTTTTTTATTTTTTTTATATACTGTCCTGTTATTTGTAATAAAAAAGTGTGTGTGTGTGTTAAAAATACTTAATAGTGATAGTTATTGTATAAAAAGAATAAATATTATTGAGTATGTTACATAATTGTAGTATTCAAATGTGGGATATGGTCTCTCATTTTTGCAAAAAATAAAAACATAATTTTCCTTATACTTAAATTGTTTCCTTAAACCCCTTTAATGTGCTATTTTGTGAAAACTTTATTTATGATTTTATTAAATTATATGCTTTATGTTGGCCTCAGAGAACTGAAAGACAAAGTGGCCGAGGCTGATGCAGCTTGTGGTCTTGGAGCTGTTTATCAGCAAATGGGGGAGTACTCGACAGCTTTGCAATACCACCAAGCGGACCTTGATACAGCTGAGGAACTGGGGTTGGCCGCATTACAGGGGAGAGCTTGTGGCAATCTAGGGACTGTACATGAAAGTCTAGGAAATTTTGAGGAAGCTGTTCGCTACCAAGAGCAACATCTATCTGTGGCTGCACAGACAAATGATAAACTCGCCAAAACCATGGCATACAGCAGTCTCGGTTTGTTTTTATTTTAATTATATATTAAGCTAACAAGATATAGGTTTTATAGAAAATATGTGTGTACATGTATGCAAGCATACACACACACACGCATGCACCTTGTAAAACCAAGTATTTGGATTTGGTTTTACTAGATTGTTTAAAAAGCATATTAATTTTCTTGATTGAAAAAATAAAACTATTCTATATATATATATATATTTTTAGTCTACCTCTTTTGTAAAGAAGTTTACTACTAAGATGGTTTTCCCTTAAACATAATTTTTTTTTGTTCACAATTCTATCATAAAATACATTATTCTTGATTTATTAATTAATTTAGCTTGTATTTTTACAAACTAAATATGCAGCATAAAGTAGTTAAACATTTACAAAATTCTAACATAAGGAGCCTGAATATTTACAAACACTAATCCAGTTGACGTCCATTTGCAGATCATCCTATAAACATATTTCAAATGTAATTTAACTTTATCAACACATATTCAATCAATTTAACATTTTAAACCTAAATAAAAATTTTACACTTTATGTTCAATATTATCTTGTTTTAAATGTATTTATGTTTATTAAATCATATCCTTTAATTTGTTTTGTTTCATAGACACTGGTTTTAACATTCTTGATAAAGACTTTATAAAAAATTAAATACTTGATACAGTACAATTGAATCTTTAAACAACATTTTAAGTAACTTATTTATAATATAAATGTAAACATTAAGCTTATTTAAAATATAAATATTCAAAAGAAAGAAATCTTTCAACTTGTTTAAACCCCTTTATATATAGCAAAATGATAACAAATTGCCTTTGGCAGGTCACATAAGTTGTCTCATCAGCCTGCCGGGAAACAAAATCAGCAGCATTATTGTAATTTTTCCACCCCTAAGAAACTCTTGACAAAGGCCATAGACCCCCTTAACATAAAAATGGGCATAAATACACACTCAGAAAATTTTACTTTCTGTTTATCTCCTTAATACAAAAGTGTCTAACCATGTAAACCAATTGATATCGACCTTTTTTACTGGTCAAAATTTACAAATGAAGTTTTAAACTGAAAGTTGAAATTTTTTAACATCCTTTATTCCGTCTCGAATATGAAAGTGTCAACCCTTATGGAATAGTAACAATTTTCACTAGTCATACTTCACAATGAGGTCTTTAATAATATTGTGATGACCTGAAGATGTGCAACTGCCAATAATATTTCAAAAGTTTTAACCACTTGTCAAAATTTTTAATATGAAAGTGTCAATCCTTCTTGACCCAATATTGACTTTTTTTATTGGTCAAAATTTACAACTGAGGACTTTAATAAGAATGTGATGACTCGAAGATGTGCAACCGCTAATAAAATTTCAATTTCTTTTAAAACCAGAAGTAGTTTTTAATTTTTAAACCAAAAAATAAATTACAGATTTTCTTTTACTGGAAGCCGAAAAAGGTTTTGTGTAACTATAAGGCAATTTACTAGTTCACTTTATTGCAGTGTAAATTTATTAGATTCACATGGGCATAATATGAAAACAATCTTTACAACAAATTAGATGTCTCACTTTTCCTTTTTATGCAAAAATTAGTGGAAACATTATGAAGAAAAGTGAAATAAATTCAAAGTGTATAACTTCAAGGTGAGCTTTAATAATTCTTTAAAAGTAAAAAGTCTATAAAAAAAGGTGCTGTTGTTTTGCTTGAATAAGAAGTTGAAATTGTGAAGTAGTCACCAACAGTGAAATGTAATCTTTGACATACAATCTATTTTTAATTTTTGGTTTTGATGGCACCAAGTAATGAATACCCTGCCTGTTGAAGAAACAGGAAACTCTGTAATTGAATCCAAGCTTTGTTCTACAATTTGTAATGTTTTATCTTCGGTTCATGAACCCCCTGAAGCCCATCCATGGACCCCAGTTTAAGAACTCCCAGTATAGTATGCATGAGGTATATTTACAAACTGAAGCACTATTCAAATAAACATTATCGAGTTTGCCGAATAAAGATAAATCCAAATATTTGCCTGGATTTTCTAATTCATGATTGTCATTGTAGCCTCTAATGCCAGTTCATTAATACCACAGTATTTTAAACATTCTATTAATCTGTATAATATATGACTATTTTTTGTACACCTGTTCATTGTGTTTATGAACTGAAATTTTGAACGAAGAATTTATTTGTGAT
Organism: Timema californicum; assembly: GCA_902141385.1. Lineage (NCBI taxonomy): Eukaryota > Metazoa > Arthropoda > Insecta > Phasmatodea > Timematidae > Timema > Timema californicum. The sequence continues at coordinate 8,619 of CABFOW010003237.1, forward strand.
AGAATGATTACTGTTACAAATGTTTTAAACTTATATGCATTTTCCAAATGAATTTAACACAAATCTTTTTTGATTCTTTCATTTAAATGTTTGAGATCCTTACAGCCTAACAATGTCCACAGCCCCTCACCACCAAATAATAAACAATAAAAACCAATTAGCTCTTTTTTTTCTTCATTCAAAGCTAACCAGAATTTTTTTTTACCAAACCAAGCATTGTTAGAAGTTCTTTTTTTCTTGCCATCCACCTAAATGCATGTACAGTCATAAGGATTATGTTCTCCTAACCATTTAATTTCAAATTTTTCATGCTGAAAAATATGTAGTTTTTAATAAAGAATCTACTTTATTAATCTTAATAAATTCTCTCACTCGTCACCTTACTTCTTAGGTCTTAACTAGAGATGGGCCACTCGAATCTTCAAATCCACCGAATCCTGACAAGTATTCGAGATTCGAGGATTCGGTGTTTTACTGGATTCGATGATCGAATCTTTCACCTCATAAACAAAGCATAATATTTTGAATTCAAAAATTACTTAGTTAGGTCTACTTGAAAAGCACAACTTAATCCGTAATATTTATTTGTCAGACAAAAGAAACAAAAATGAATAAAATGTTCTTTAAAAAATGTTAAGTGTAGAAAATCTTATATGCCTAGTACCCTACCCTCCAAACTGTATGGGAAACTTGGACTCGACCGTTTCGGCACATGCCCACTACTAAAACTTTTACCTCATGTACAATCTTGTAAATATTTTAATGAACACATTAAAACTCTTCATAAACTGAAAATCAAAACTAGAATTACAAATAAACTCGAAATAAATAAAACAAATTATGGCTTTTTTTAAACAAAAATAAGAACAAAATACGGGTGATAAAAAGTCAGCCGCCATGATGTATATTATGTTTGCTCGCCCGAGTGATAATTAAAATAAAGATACTGTTAATGCTTACTACCCAACTAGTTTTAATTATCTACACCTATTCAAAAAAAAAAAAAATATTGCATACGATCCTTAAGTTAGACATTTTGTTGGGTTTCATGAAAAATAAATACTGTCAACAGTCAGAGAGCGATAAAACTTTATTTATCCCTACCGGCCTACGTATCATGTATTGATTGTTTGATTAGAATCGATTCAGTTAATCTGATCACTTAGTAAGCGCTCTCGAGTTTTAAGAATCAAATAACAACTTGCTAAACCATTATTTATTTTTAAATTGATTTTAACTTAGTTTTTATTATTTTTTTTAAATATGTTATTGAAGTAATTGTGAAAATATTCAAACGTAGTTCTGCCTTATTAAATGGGAATGAACATATTGCATTCAAAAATATGTTCGTGTTTTAAATAGAATGTATTCTCAGAAATCGATAAGAATCGAATATATTTGTTTTATACATGAAAATAGATAATGGATATATAAGAAAATAATAATATAACATACTAGGCTTTATTGAGTTCACTATTTCCAATGGATGTTTAATTGTTAAGCATGTGGTTTTAGTCTTTATTAAAAATATCCGTTTGTATTCTTATTTTTGCTATCTTAATATAATAAAATATCCTTTAATTATGATTAAAGTTGATAAAAGTATAACTAGGCCTAATCTGTTTATTTCAAATGTTTTTTATAAACTTCTCATTCTAACAACACACTTAAAAATAACTAAAAGACACTCAAATTTTGATTGTTTTGATTTTTAAACAATAATATGAGTCTAGATTGTTTAATTTGGCTGGATTTAAACCTGTATTTTGTGTGGGGTGGTTGAGGTTCATTAAAATTGAAAGCATGATTGAAATAATCTGAATTTACAGTCTAGGCCTATACTGTGTAATGTAGGTCTATTTGCAAATCATTAAAGTTCATAACTATTTCTAGGATTTGGATTAGAGATTCGAAAATAAAATGTAGATTTGGATTCGAGAAATGGTGGATTCAACCCATCTTTAGTCTAAACACTAAAACACAGACACACTAACAAAAATACAATATATAAACCACTTTTGTATATTGTATAATGGGCCCACTCAGACTGGCCTTATTCGTTACTGTAAAGCTCACAACAAAGTTGTAGGGAGCATTAACCATGAGAGACATATCACACTGGGTATTGCTTCTCTGAGAAGGCCTTTCACAGCTGGACTGTGTCACCTTCTAGATTCATTTTGCATTGGTACCGTCCTCGTGTGACGATGGGATCAAAGAATGAATAATCTTGACTGGAATACTTTTTAACAAATCCATTTGTTCACTATGTGTAGAGAATGCTGTTTTACTTCACATTTTTTCCCCAAAAATATTTTATAGAAACATAGAAAGATTTTTATTTTATATTTTAAAAATATTGGAATCTCCTAATTTTTACACCCATTCACAGAAGATACAAACATAACTGTTATCAGTTGTGATCTTATTATTCCAACTTTCAAAGTTAAAGGGGTAGCGTTTAAAAATATTTAGCACCGCGTCTTACAACCCGTTCGGGTTATACGCCTTAAGTACTAATTACTCTAATGGATTAGGAATTGGGAAGGTTTAATTAAAGGAAGTGAACCCACATTTGCGTGGAGGGAGAGTGGGAAACCGTTAAGAAAAAACCACCCTCAGTTCACCCGACCGAGATTCGAACCTCGATCTCCCCGTCCTCAGCGGTCGAGCTCAACATGACTAGTGCGTTAGGTAGCGTTTAAGCTATGGGAATATTGAACTGTTATATGTATCATGTACTGGTAATCAAAATTATTTGTTTGAGTTCATATTTTAACATCCATTAATAAACAATATTATTTAAGCTCACTATTTTGGAACAAATATAACCTAAGAACACTCGAACAAATCTGTCTCACATTTATTTATTAAATTTCCGTTAATATGGCATTAAAGACAATAATTTAAATAAGATTAAATCATCAGACTAAATACATAAAAACCTATAAACTGACTTTTTCCTTGGCTAAATATATATATATATAGCCCTGAAAATGTTATAGAAACCAGTTCTGATTAATTGCAATCATTTGCTGGCAGTTTTTCAAAATGCCATGACACTACAAAGTTGAAATTTATAGTTATTGAAATAATATATACTCACGTCTATAATAATAAAAGGAAGTGTTTGTCTGTGTTTGTGTGTTTGTGTGCGATGCCCAGCGAAATCTATGGCTCGCAGGGATTGGAAATTTTTAACATAGGTGGACCTTGAAGCGTGATTTTTAAACATTTAATTAACTTTTTAATCAGGCTATTTAAAAAAAAATTCAAAAAAATATTGTTAAGCTGGTTTAGAATCACATTTCAGGGATAACTGTGATAAAATATGCCACTTCCTCCTCAGGAAAAAAGTAAAAAATCGACCATAATTCTAAGCCATTTTTGTATGTGTGTGTGTGTAGGGGGGGCTAGGGGGGTAAATGATTCTTATAATACAGTGGGTCACAAGCAACACCGTGCAGGATTGATAGTTAAATATACAACTGAAAATTAAGAAGGCTTGTTAAGATTGTTTTTACTTTAAGCATTTGTTTTATATATTGTGGTAAAATAAGTTTATAATACCTTTATTTGTAAAATATTTCTCATGCACCAAATACAAGATTTATTACCAGTATTAATTAATTTTTAATTGGTGTTCTGGCTCCCCTCCAATTTTAATTTAAACTACCCTACTAATTAGCTCAACATTTAATTTTACTAAAATTAGGTCGCATCCATCATGCATTGGGTAACACAAGCCAAGCAGTAGCCTACCTTCAACAAGGGTTGCAAATAGCTGAACACTTGGGTCGTCGTGAAGAGGAAGCAAGAATTCGTCATCGTTTAGGTCTTGCTTTGTGGGGTCATGGAGACTTAGAAGGCTCACAATGCCAACTTGAGAGGGCTGCACATTTACTTGAAACCATTCGCAGAGAAGCCCGAGGCTCCAGCGACTACAAACTCTCCTTGTTTGACTTACAGACAGTTTCATATCAGGCTTTACAGGTAAAAAAACAACTACACATATTACAAGTAGAGTTATCAGAACATTATCCTGCCTGTCTCACTCTTGGTAAAGCCCGTATTTTAAATCTGACCAATGATACTAGCAGTGGGCTTTTAAAATTACAATTTTTTATCCTTTCTTTCAAGCAAATTTTGTTGTGTTTTCTCAAAATCTGCAATTTTATTTCTTTTTTCATGTATAAGTCTTTTTAATTTTTTGTTTTTCTAAACATTTCTTATTACTTCTGTGAACTAACTTTAGATTGTTTATGAGCTTATTTTTAAAACATCAATCATTGTGACTTGTTTTAAATCACATAAATGTTTGGTTTATTAAAGTTTTCATTTATTTGGTTCCTTGTGGATTTTTAGTCTCCTAACTTACAAAATTTACAACAAGTTTTTTAAGTAAGTTAAGGATGTATACATATTCAAAAATTATAGTAATGAAAAACCAGTTACCGAATATTGATTTTAAAATTGTAATAGTAAAATTTAATACCAAAGTTAGAAGTGTGATTTATCTCAATCTCAGCAGGAAAATTATATTTCAGCAGGTTTGTTAAATTCTCCATTTTTATGCATACAGTTATACATTCATTTTTATGATCCTTAGACATGTATGTAACTTTGACCACAACATATATTACAAGCTGTATATCTGCTGCCATTATGTAAAATGCATACACTATTAGGTTACAAACTGAACTGTAACTATGTGAAACATACTTACTTCCTTACTAGAAATTAAAAACTAATGAATATGTGTTTATATAATTTCTTATGCGAGCAGGTGCCTTGTTTATTGTTTATTCTCAAACAGGCGATTTGTCAAATAATGATAACTCATTGGGATTAAATCTGTAGTTATATTTATTCTTTAATGAGGAAATGGTAAGACTAGCAAGTGAGAATACATAAAAATTTAGGATGAGATATTTTCTAATATAGCCAGGATTACCTGCCCATAATTAACCATATTGTAGACAGTTCTGCTCTGAAGGAACTATTATGAAGATTGGAAATGTTTCAAATTTATAGTGCAGGATATTGGATTGGAATCAAAGCCATCGGGGTGGAATGGAAGGACTGTGATAACAAGGTCATACTGACAATTATTTAAATGGCTTAATTTAAGTGGTAAAAACTGAGAAAACAGTTTAGAATAAACAATAAATAAAGGGGTATAGAAAAAACCATAGTGATAAATCACGATGGAAAACCACCCAAACCAACCCATTGAATGCAGCCGATACACTCTGACCTTCGATTCACTGATAATCCAATTTATTGTGAGTGATATCTGATACTAAAAATACAGTTATAACTAGAGATAGAATCCTCTAATCATCAATTCATCGAATCTAAAAAGATATTGGAGTTTTGAGAAAATAAAATATTTGAAATTCAAAATGTCAACAAATTTGCATTTTTTGACATTTTGAATTCAAATATTTGTTATAACGCGTTCAGCCCCCACATAATCATAGGAAAAACTTAACCACCAGACCAATAATTTAACACTTAACAGAATGCATGATTATTATAATGAATACAGTTTAGCACTGTGTAATAATACGGAAATAAAAGCGCCACGCTTTGGGCATCAATAATAAAAACTATGTGATCAATCACCCTAATTTGGGTGTGAATTGATACACAACGGATTAATTCCCAGATAAAAGATGATGTGATGACTTTAGGTTGTCTTAAGGCCGTGATCGAGCGCCTATCACCACAGTACGGAAAATATACCGTCTAATCAGCTGTCTATAGCCCCGTGTTCGAGCACTAATTAAATCGGTATTAATATTATTAAAGAAAGAGAAATGTTGTTGGCTGTTATTTCACACACGGTTTATTTATATTACACCAGTAAATTATTTGCACATATTTCAGTTAAATGTTTCTTATCACTGCACACTTGTGATATTGAAGTGACTTATATTATAATGTGTTGGAATGTGAGCGAGGTCCCGGAGATCGTCCTTCCCATCGTCGTCGTCGTCAATTGCTATTGCTATTACTGTTCTGTTATACTGTCTATACTGTACTGCTTATACTGTGAATAAACATACGCACTATGGTCTATATATGACATCCGCCTTGCATTTTCTCCCTTGGTCAACAAAGTAAAAACTAACCAATAGACAGAGTCCTGGCGACACATTTTGTGAGAGCTAGTTTCTTATTGGTATAAAGAAATGGCGTGTTCTACCAAATACTATGAACTTTTTCCTTTAACAGGAAGCAACGCAGTAGATATTTTAACAAGAAAGAAGGTATAAAAAAATATATTTTAGGGTGAAGTCCTTTTCACCTCATTCTGAGAAGCGCGTGTTTGTTCATGGATGAATCTTAAAAGGATACTCTACCTATATTACTTTAAAGAAAAATTACCTTCATCCATGACTTTTTACATAATTTAGATTAATCCAAATCAATACATTACAACTGCTATTAATGATTTCTATCATTCTATCATATTACTATTTCCTCTTGTGTTTATACATTTTTAAGATATGGATTTGAATTCGAAATTCGAAGCTAAAATAAAATTTTAGATTTGTGAAATAGTGGATTTGAACACGTCTCAAAATCTAACCTCAGTTACTACATACCATAAGATTATATTAAAACAATTTATTTTATTTTATTACTTTGAATTATTATATAAGTCTATTTGTTATTTAATATTTAAATAATAAATATTGTAAACGCCACCTAAATTTATGAAAAAAATTTAATCAAAAGAACATGACCTTAGATTTATTAATGTGTTCATAACTTAGTCTTGTTTTCTTTTTTGAAATGTAACCCCACCCGTGACCCCCACTATCATCACACATAAATAACGGTCAGGGATGGTAACAAGTGAGTTATTTTATTCATAAAATAAACAAATACAGCTCCATGAGAGAGTGAAACACCATAAAGCGTTAAGCACTCAAAACCATTGTATATTTTAGAAATGAACATTCATATAATGGGCACACACAGGTTTTAAGACCCATAGAAAATTGCCAGTGCTTAAACAGCACTATACAATATGATAGCTCCTGATAACCAACATTTGATAATTGCGCGACACCTTTCCAAAGTCCATAAATAGTGACCCAAAAAACATGACGTAATAAATAATTAAATTGACCTTCATACAAATTCCCATTAGCCCCGTCATAAAAGCAATTAACAGGCAAATCAAGGGCCCAGGTCTTAATCATTAATCTAGTAAACATGAAATAGTGATTTAGTTGCCCTTATCGATAATCCCCAATTAGCCCAAACAATAACAATGTGGTCACATTTATTATACATCATCCCAATTAAATCGGACATATTGAAATTATCCACAAAAGTTCTAATTCTGGAACTCATGCCTCGAAACGGCGGTACGAAAATTTAAACATTAGAGCCAAACCAAGAGTGTAAACTCTCCGACACACGGCCCCAACTTTGATTAACATACAATTAACTTTCACTATATCCAACAATAATAAACGATCTCCTAATTAATAACAAATTATTATAATCCCTCTAAAGGTTAAAAATAGGCTGAGCTGAAGAATGATGCTATCTGTTTAACCACCGTCCAAAAATGGCAGTATCCAAAAGATATAAAACCCATCCACTAAGTGGATAAGCAAAGACTTTAAGTTATAATACAGGAACCAAATGTCCTTCAAAAGATCATAATATTAAAGCCAGACAAACGGTTTGAACTAACCGTCTAAAAAATATTCATAATTTTTTCTATAGTTTTAAGAGTAAATTTACTAAATTCATTTTGCGTTAATAATCAATAAATTTAAATACTACATGTCCAGAAAGATAATTTTGAATAGGATAGAAATATATTAAGCTCAAAGGGAATTTAGAATATTCTGACGTTAATTAGCCTATGACAACATCGCTCACCTTGTAATCAGTGTGTAATGTGTGTCCACACCTTAGATCCCTACCATTGTATATCCTCAGAATATGTCATGTGCTCTCAAGGCATGGAAATAAAGGAGGGGTAAGGGGTGGCATGCTTCTAGAATGTGCTCTAACATTCCATATGCCTTCAAACACGTGCTGAAGAACAGTTCTATGAGCTTTCTGAACACGGCCAACAAAGCGCATCGAACTCGCGCATATCGTTCTTTTTTCTTTTGTGCGAGGCTCAGCACTCATGATAGAGATTGAACCTCAAGCCTCGAATCAGTCCAATATTGGACAGTGCCGCAAGTGTTGTAGAATTGTGGTCTTGCCGAGACGGGTTAACTGTAGCCAGGATAGTGAGTCAAACAACCTTTTAGCGTCCACATCTTGTAACAATGTTACAGAAATAATATAATTTCATTATCATTTATTTTATCTTAGGGCTTCTTGACGGCCACAAGATATATAGAAAGCCATCACTGATATATCCACAAAAGTATAGTAACAGATAGAATAAATACATAAGAACTCTATTATAGCTAGCCAAAGATCAATAATAATAATTTCAATTTCATTTATTATAGTGCTGGCCAAGTCATGCAACTTATGATGGTAATAATATTAATGTCATTCGATTTCTATATCCTTTATAATAGCCCTTGCCATTAGTAGTGAGACCTATGACAGGCCACCATGATCAATGGCAAATTTAACAGAAATTTTGCTATTTTAAACATTAAAAGCAAAAAGTGCATCACAATAAAGTCTACTTAAGAAGAGAGTTTGCCTAATAGGTTTCGAATTCTGTCGTAATCATAATAAATCTGGTTAATAAACTATTTATCATAGCAAGCAGTGAGAAATTATCTTATAATATTTTCCAACTTTAGAGAGTCAGTTAAGGTAATGAAATACCGAGCAACATTAGCATATTCTAGCTGAGATCTAACCAGGATGTAGTACAGACATAAAAAAACAGTCAACTTTCTTAAATGAGGAGGTAATAAATTTAATAAGTCCAAGTAATTTCAATGATGGGGATATTACTTGATCAACATGATAGTGAAAGTAAAGTTTTTTTTATCCAGAACACCTTGATTGTTACTATAAAGGTAGTGAACTATGTTATCATTGAACAATTTATAATTAAAAAAATATTAAATGATAATATTAAATTTTAATGAAGATTTTTATAGCATTTTCTTATACACCACCCCTAATTTTCAGTTTGAAATTAAAATTTGTCAAAGTTTTTATAAATTTGATCAAGGTTGATTTCTAGGTTTCTAGAATAAGTGGCTTATTTTTAATTTATGTTTACATGAAATACTATTTAGATAAGATCCATAAAGTTTCACTAATATTTATTTAACTATATCAGGGTAGCCAGAGAACCTGGAGAAACCGGGAAAAAACCTTGAATTTGTGTCAAAAACTGAGAATGTTTATAATAATAATTTAATAATTATTAATTTTGATTAATATTTTATGTTATGGCAAAAAGTATTTCTCAACTAAGCTAAAGAGGCTTGGATACCTCTACATTATAGTTAACTAAACCTCACACCAAAAGCGCTGTTCCAATCTTAAAATATCACTACAATACTTCTTACTTTTCTTTTATTTGTGGTAGCACATTCTTTAAATAATGAAAGCAGAGTTTATCAGTGAGTTAAGGCCGAAAAGCAAACATAAAGAGAATTGTTAGAGAGGCATGAACAACTAGAAATTAAAGTCCAAAAGAGCTAAGTGTTTAGCTGAAGCAGCTAAAATAACTGGTGACCTCAATAATTCAATTGCTAATTTGGATATATAAATTTTGAAGTCTTTAAATTTTCATTTAATTTTTTTAGTTTATTTTTTATTTAGTTACTTCAAAAAAGAAAACTTTTTCACAATTAGAAAAAACATAATAAAATTTTATATTTCAATTTATGGAATAAGATATAATTATTGAATAAACCATTACTATGGGGTCATTTTAACTTTTATTATTTCTTACCCTAGTTTACAAAATTTTGTGTTCAAGTTTACTTTGTGTTAACCCTTTGACTTACCATTTAACCTGACTGTTTTACACCAGGATTACCATTTAAATTTACGTCAATATACTTTATGCACAAGTTTAGTTTAAGTGATATAACTTCTATAATACATTTGCAATTCCAAAGCCCTAAACAGAATTTTTATTTCATGCTAAATTATCATCTTTTCTCCTCCCTCCTCCTCCTCCCATTTACATTCTTCCTCCCTCCCTCTTTACCTCTTTCTCCCTCCCGTTTCCCCTCAATCTACCTCCACTATCGCCCGTCTCCCCTAGTACTTCTCTTCAACCTCTATTTATCTCTCTTTCCCTCCTTTATCACTTTATTTTAATCATTTCACTCCCCTCCCACTTATATTATTTCCCCCATATTCTTCAGTGTATACCTCTCCCTCTTCTTCCACACTATTCATATTATCATTTCAAATTATAACTATTATTGACAAAGATACTTTTCTGGACTGTATATACTTTGTTCAAGAAAAATCAAATTTATTACATAACATACAATTATTAAAAAGAAAAGTGTTGATTTGCCCCATAAAGTGTTTTTTTTCCTCAATAATTTTTCTTTAAATACCTTTGTTTGATTGTCTGAATCATTACTGTCAAAAGAGTTATCAGTTTCAGAAGGCTTATCTAGGTTATTATTGCTGACACCTTCAGTTAGTTCAACACTTTCACTATCATAATAATCAGAAAAATCTACATCATTATCACCAAAGTCCGTTAACCGTAGGAATTGTTTTCTTACAGGCCTTTTTTCCTACCAAAAATCTATTATATAGTAGGATATTGATAGGAAATAAGACCTTTCAGAGAGTAATTCCTACCGTGAATGGAGTATAGTATCTACTAAATCCTTTTCATTGTCAGAATCACAAAGTATCTGTGTCACTTCTTCGTCAGTTAGCCATTTTTTAGGCTGAAAGACTTTCATTTTATTAGTTTACGCCATTTCATAGCTTGACTGAACTAATAATTGAGTAAAACTGGCTTCATAAACAAAAACCTACGTTAAAGTTTTGTTTGAAATATAACGAATAAATCTGCAAGTTCTATTCATACCGCCCCTGCCGTATATGGAAATAGCACCTGCTATTCATGGGAGAGAAAAGTTTGAAAAATAAGAAATAAAACTGCCAAGTTCTATTTAAAACACTCATTCCGTCAATGGCAGTAACACCTGCAATTCATGAAAGAAATAAGAAAAAAACATCTAAAAAAATACCCAAAAATAAATTAAACGTTTGTTTGAAATATAAGGAATAAAACTGCCAAGTTTTATTTATACAGCCCCTGCCCCCTATGAAGTATGAGCAAGAACACAATGTGCGAGCCCTGCTCATCAAAGTACGTCAAGGGGTTAGTAAACTAGTCCTATACTCAGCAATGAGTAAAATTTCAACATTACCATTTAAAAGGGGTATGTGTGGGATTTAGCCAAGACAAAAACCTGAGAAAACAATGTTCCTCAACCTTAATAAAACTTTGAATTTGAAAAGGACAGATCGCTGGCCAACCTGTATATTTTACTTTGGAAGTTTTAATTGTTCTATTTTTGTTTGTGATATAGTCAAACTAATTCATATTATAATTAGAGCTAAATTAATGTGTTTTAGTGTATTTTTTTAGCAAAAACTCACTCTAGGTATCATGAGCCTTATCCAAAATTAGGGTGATATTTTTTAACATTGTAATGGTAATGGCATCCAAAATGGCTACCGTTCAGCAGTATTTCATTATCTTCACAATGAATTATAATGCTAAAATTACAAATAATGTGTCTAAATATATGTTTTCTTACACAAGAAAACTAATGGAATCGTCAAATTCATCATAAAGGTATTATTAAATATTTTACTATGCACGCAGTTACAATCGGACATTCCCTTTTAATTACAAAGTAGCTCTGTAAAAATGTATTATTTGGATCAATGAACAATTCTACACACAGTGAAATACAAAACCGTTATTAAAAAGTTAAAGTCTTTTTATTTTAACTAGTATACTCAAACAATCCAATGGCACTAGAGTTTTTTTTATTCATCACTATCCTTAGCTATCCCTTGTTGACTAGGTTTATTGTATCAACTGAAAACCCGGTATCAACAAATTTCTGTACATTGAATATTGTTCTTGCGGCAGCTACACATTCCTTCACATCCACTTTTGCAACTGCACTTCATCAATTGCAACATAGCCTTAGGAGCTGGTGGATTCAAACATCGAACAGGATAGAATTGATTCAAACCAACGTTAAACATCCAACCAAATGCATCTGGTGCTGGGAGGCATGGATGATTTTCATTAGATTTCATTCAAATCATGGATACGTAATGTTCTTGACGAATGTTCAGATCCAATGAACCATAAGGTGTTTGAAGGTCTTCTCCTTCCTCTGCACTATTTGAGTACAGGAGTCAACAGAGCTCATTATCTTTTGTGTGGATATGTGATCAATACAGAATTCAGTCAAAGCGTTCTAACTGTGAACATACATCAGAGGGCAGATCATTGACATTCCCAAGCATTAGTAATGAGTCCAGGATCTCATCATCAAAACCCATGAATGTCTGGAAATACCAATCTTTGGATCTGCCAGTAAATTTACCAGAAACATCACACCCCGTCAGAGCATGTAGCCCTTAAATTGCAGAAGTACGCTTTTGTCCTAAGTTGTTATATATGCCCTGAACAGAAATTGACATCTCTTGTCTTTATTTTCTTGTGAGAAAGATTGTAGACACTGATAGGCATGGATACGTTTTCATCTGGAGAACTGACCATAAGTTTTGCTGCACTGGGAACAGATAAAGCACACAATACAAGTAGTGTGTCTGCCTCTTCTTTGCTGTGGGTTAAGAGGTGAGTCTGGAATATCAACATAGCCCTTTGTATTCCCCAGGTCACCATGATTTTTTCCAAGCTTTTGTTTGAACTCTTACTGTGACAGATGACCTTGCCAGCTAAGTACTATGTGAGTTTTGACTTAGTCTTGATATCAGATAGGAAATCCTTCTGGAAAACATTCTGTGTTAAAGTGGTATCTTTCACATGGCGATATGTTGACTTTCCCTTTGTCCTGTTAGTCCTCATCTGTTTTGAGTGATATTTGCATGTATCTTTCGAACAATAATATGACCTCATCGTACTTCAATGCCATGTTACAAATTATATCCAGAAAGTAATCTGAAAAATCTATATACTTCTTCATTTGATCATTCTTGGATTCTGAATTTACCACAGCCTTTCCATAAATGGAACTTACTTGGTACGCTGGTGATTCATTTCTTGTTTGTCAGATGGGGTCGCTTCTAGTTGTCTTGTCCCTGTGATCTTATATTTCTTGCACGTAACTACTCAACAATTTAAGATTATGAAGTATTGAAGCCTTATTTAAAACTAGAAGGGGGGAGCCATCTGAGGCTATCTGCTTTGTCTTCATGACAAAAAACGCACATTTCCTTGACAAATGTCTCACTTCTGTTAGATCTCTGTGATATGGAAGTACATATAGAGTCTGCAGCATTTGACTTGGATGGTCTTCCTTTTTTTTATAGCTCATCTCTGCTTGTTCTATACACGTTTTATTTGTTTGTTAGATGAAGACCCTGGTATTTTGGTTCATATCATTTGAGGAATCAGATAATTTCTGTTGCTATACAATACTTCTTTTCTTTCTTATAATTAAAAATAATATGACAGTATGTATACATACACATACACACCAAAAATTTACAAGTGTAACACTAACCTAATATTTACACCATATTCAAATACATCAAAATATAAAATTTGAGCTTTTTGTTTTATGGGAGCCATCTTCGATTTCAGGCTATAATAATGCTCAGAAAAAAGGTCACCCTTTTTTTCTAATGTTTTAATATCTTCTAACAAAATCAAATAAGATTTTATTTTTAACCAGAAAAAAATACACCAACTTTCATGACAAATGAGCCTACACTATAATAGAATATTGATTAATTTTGAATCCATTCAGGAAACAATACTTCTGCCCTTATGAGTTTAAACAATGTGGGTCAACCCATGTGCCTTGTTCGTCCCATCGCCAATTTTCTCCTAGTCCATGAATCTCAACGAGTTTTTAAATTACTACACTAGAACCATGTAAATTTGAAATAATTGGGACCGAAGCATGTTCAGATTAAATGGGAGAATACAGGGGTGTAGTATTTTAACGAATTTTAAATCACAATCTAATGAGCTTGATCAAATATTTCATTTTATTTACCAATATATAACATCTAATTTGTACTGTAATTATTTTTAATTGCAGATAAACACTGTGCTAACTACAACATGTAAATATTAAGCATTTATTATCAGGTTTTACTGTTTCTTACAATTCACTTTTAACTTTGAACTTGTTTACCAATAAAATATATTTTATTTGACTTAATTTTTTTCCCCATTTTCTGAAAAGTGTGTTCAGATTATTTGTAATTTTAGATAACCGGTTTTTGGTTTAGTGAGAATTTACTGAATTAAAAAAAGACAATCCCAACCTGCATGATTGAAAAATGTGTAGTGTAGAAACATACTTTATAATCTCATTAAACATACACTGTTTGTATAATTAAATTAAATTGTAATTGTAGACTTTTCTTACTAATTTTTTAAAATTAAAAATGTTAATTGTTCATTACTAGGTGAGTGCAACCTCAATTTTTTTTAAATGAGTCGATCTCAAGCAAGTTTCTTATGAGGTTCCCAAATATAGAGATATTATAGAGAATTATAGTGGAGCACGGAGTTGAATAAATATACAATTTTAATAATTAATTAGGTAAATAAAAATAAATTCTTTTTAATACTATCCTATTTTTTAAATCAAATAACCTGTCTTTTGAAAAAAATCTTACAATAAAAAATTGCTTATTTTTAAATAACTAAAAAAAATTATGTTATAATAAATTATAGGATTAATTTTTAAATATACTGTGATGGTAACCACAAACTAATTATGATTCAAATGAATGTTCTAAAAAAAAAGTTTAAAAAAAGAGGAAAATATCTTTGAATCTGAAGATATATATATATATGTTATGGGCAAAACCCGAAATAGGCCAGATAGCAAATATTTTCCCCTCGCAAATCACTATGTGCCTACCAGTTTCGTGCAAAGCCGGATTTGCTGTTACATATTGGGATAGGGCCAGGCAAATTGCGATGTGACCATTCACCACTAGGCAAATTGCGATGTGACCATTCAACACTGGGCAAATTGCGAAACTCTTATTTCTACACACTTTTATATTAGGGATGAGTGTATTATAATATATTATTAGTCTTATTATTATGGGAATATAATATTATATTACACACTGTCATTACTTATAAATAAATTATGATTTTTTTTATAACACACTATTAATATATTTTTATTATATTTCATCAACATACTGATTTCTCACTTTATTCAAGCCCAAGGGTAATATTAATTATGAAATTTTTTATAAATATGCTTTTTTCGTTCACTCTCAGCATGTCAGCATCGGAAATGTTCGTCACATATTACTATTATTGTATGTCTTGTATTAGAGTGATCGGTGACCTGGTGGTCTAGGGGTAAGGTGTCCAACTTCCGTGATCGGGTCCGGGGTTCAATCCTCAGTCCCACCACAGATTTATCTGATTACCAAACTCTTCCTTCACCTCTGATAAGACATGTATTAATCATGACTTGTGAATGTGGGGAATGCCAGGCCTCCATCATGGTTTGGATTCCACATTAAACTGTAGGTCCTCCATTTAATCTCACTATAACCCTACCATCATACACATTAGCGTAAGTACGTATAACCCAAACGGGTAGTATGATGCGGTGATAATGATGATGATAATAACAATACAAATAATAATAGAGTGAGTCAGTGCTTACTAAAATTCAAGAAGTCAAAATCCAATCACCACACCATGAAAAGGCAGGAAGTCAGAATCCAATTACGAGTCCCTTTGACCAAGCTGTCTCAAGGCCACATGCGAGGCTAATCTCGCATAGGCTGTGCGTGTCATTTTTCATCCAGCCTCAACAGTGTTAGAAGTGTAATAAGTGTGTAACTGTTAATTATGGTGTCAGTTTCTGATACATGTTAGTTATATGAAAGAACGTTTTCACACAAAATTAGCTGAAATGAACAAAATTTATTCCAATGATTTTTTCAATAAAGAAAAGTATTATGAACTTGTGAGTGACGTGAAAGGGGCGAAGAAAACTTCAAAGATATGGTGCAAGGACTACAGAAGAGTAAAAAGGTTTATGCTTTAACAATAAATAAGACAAATTAATTGTTCCAACTACAAAGACTAAATGTGAAATAATCTATTTTGTCCATGAGAATGAAGTTTTTGACATCTTACATTCAGTTCTTTTAAATACGGTTCTTGGTGGCCAAAATCTTATTGAAAACAGTCTAAAATCAAAATATAAAAATATATCAAGAGAGATAATGATATAGTTAAATATTTTCTGAACCCTGTCAGAAGTTCAGTCACCCAAAGAAAGACTTAATTGTGAAATCTTTTAATTAAAGTAATGCTCATGGTCAATTAGATCTTATTGATATGCAGATCTGTACAGACAGAGAATTTTAATTCATAATGAAGGGTTTATCAAGATCACTTCAGAAAATTTTTGTGTCTACCACGTTTAAAAACTAAAACTGCAGCTGAAGTTGCATTTAATTCAATCCAAGTGTGTTGCAGTCTGACAATGATCCTGAGTTTTCAAATTAGGTGAAAAATTAACTTAAAAACATTTGGGAAGGTTTCATGATCGTCCATGGTAAACCTCGTCATTCCCAAAGACAAGGAAGTGCCAAACATGCGAACCAGGATGTAGAAAATATCATATTTACTTGAATGGAAGAGAATAATTCAAAGCATTGGAGTGAGATACTGAGATTTTGTCAGTTCTGAAATAACAGGTAATTACATAGGGAAATTCAGCAAACACCGTTCGAATCATTGTTTGGGCATAAAGTTCATATCAGCTTAAACTCATCTGTGCTCCCAAATAATGTCTTTAATAGCTTAGTTTCAGAAGAAGACCTCCAACATGCACTTAATACAGTTCATGAAGAGACTAACCAAAGTGATAATTCAGCTAAAAAAAATAACTTCAGTTAGGTTATTACTACAAATCTAATTCCAGTACAAAATTATCAAAAATCATGTGTTATTTGTGAGCTTCACTATGAAAATAGTAATGCGTGTAACTTATGTTTTCAATCAGTTCATTATATTTTTACAGTAAGAGAAGACAGCAAATTGTATTGTATGAGATTTCATAATAAGAAATGACAAGGAAAATCAAATATCAAAGCTCTTGAAGGCCTGGAAAAATAGATAAAAGAAAATTAAATTATCAAGTGAATAGGCGTTTCCAAAACTGGCTATTGGAATAACAGTGAACATTCCAATTCCTAGTGTAGATAGAAGTAAAGTCAATACAAAGAATATTCTGGGTCTGGTTTTAGAAGTGACTAATGATGGATATTATAAATTAGGTACTTTAAACATTAAAATAAACTGTATTTTCTCAAGAAATCAAATAAATGATAGTAAAGAATCATTTTTGAAAGCAGAGGACATTACAAATAAAAAATAAGTCTCAGAGAAACAAACAGAAATGAATCGTGTACTGGTGGGCAGGGATACATTCACTGTCTTCCAAGCAGAAATGATGTTAAAAAAAATGTAAATGCAACACAAACTGCATATAATGCATTTCAAATTGTCATTCCTCTTTTCCGTGCACCAACAAATTAACTTGGTGTGTGTGAATACATGCTTTTATAATTTCAAGTGTTTATATTTGTAATTAAACTTTTTATAATTTGTAATTTTTTTGCATAAATATAATTATTTTACACCATATGATTTTTATTTACTAAGGTGAACATCATTTTTATAGAAGAGACATTTAATTTAGAAGTTTTTTGATTGTTTAGTAAACTTTGTGTATGTTTTCCAATCAAATGTCATTCATCTCTGCCGTAAACCTACAAATGAACTGTGAGTCCATCTATATGTTTCCATAATTTCAGTTTTTACTTGTGTTTCTATTTTTTATCATTTGTGATTTCTTAGCTCTATTAGATAAATATAATTACTTTATTTCAAATGATTTTAATTTACTAAGTTGAACAGCTTTCTCACAGAAGATGCATTTAATTCAGTAGTTTTTTAATTTTTTAATAAATTTCTGTATGTTCATTTTAATGTAGTAGGTGACCTGGTGGTCTAGGGGTAAGGTGTCAGACTTCTATGCTGGTGGCCGGGGTTCGATCCTCGGTCCCGGCAAAGATTTATTTGATTACCAAACCTTTCCTTCACCTCTGACAAGACCTCTTGTGAATGTGAGGAATGCCAGGCCTCCACCGTGGTTCGGATTCCACGTTAAACTGTAGGTCCTCCATTTTATCTCGCAATCACCCTACCATTACACATTAGCGTAAGAGCGTATAACCCGAACGGGTAGTAAGACGCGGTGCTAATAATAATAATAATTTTAATCTAAATAAATTGTAATGTTTTATCAATACCTTTTTATTTGCATTATTTTTTCCATTGTTAGTTTAATAGTGATCTGCCCAACGAACTTTGGTCAGATCTCGATTTGCTCGGGCAGATCCTGAAATACTAAGATGACACAGGCTTTACCAAGATACATCGAGCTTTGCCCAAAACTGGTGGACAGATTACGATCTGCCTGAATTCGAGTTTTGCTTGTAACATATATTTATCATCCATTTCTATTTCTAGCCTGTAGCCTGGGTCAATTTTATATCCAAGCCATCCATTTTCCATTACCAACCTGCTAGATCTGTAGTTGCTTCATATAACTTATAATCTAACTTAAGACTAGGACACACACAATATTCATTCCCTGGCCATTAATTCATCACTGAAAGGTTAAATCCACATTCCACCAATGATAAATTTTTTGGCCATGCTGGTAATCAAACCCAGGGTCCTTAGTTCAGTAGGCAGACATGTAACGACTCAGCTAGGGTGTCATAGTATATATATATAAATAACACCATTATGTACTGTCTACCTGTAGAGCAGTTGCTCACTTGATGCTGGCCTCCTACCATAGAGAGAAATTAGATTATTAAATAATGATTTTTAAGATCTAAAAAATACGCTTTTGTTTTAAGGTGTGCTTGCTATCATCTTGTACTAAGATATTTGTTTTCCAAAATTCCTACAAAGAGAAACCTTTCTATATCTTTTATTTAAACCTTATATCCCCTCACTTTCATAAACAAAACCAGTTTACTCAGTAGTTGACCTTTAAATTTCAATGGTCTTCTGCTACACAACACGTTCTTTATTAGATCCTCCCTTCCCACTCCCCCCCCCCCCCCCCCCCCCCC